>CM046880.1:36248089-36496413 GCA_025667525.1 Glebionis coronaria | reverse complement strand
TAATTGGTGTGTATAGATTGTGGTTTGGATATCGTTTCCGGTACGGGGTACCTTGTGAGTGAAACGATGTGTGATGATTTCATGTTCATGAGCTCACATGGTAGTGACTATGAAATGAGATGGTGTTATTTAGTGGTTTACGTATACGTATATGTATTATAGAAAATCGTATTTTTTTACGATTTACGGTTTAGCATTTTGAGGTCTCGGAAGAGGTATTTAGTCACGGGAGTATTTTTCGGGATGGTTTTAAGTCATTTAGGACTTAAATATAAAGTTTATTTCAAATTCCAAGAGTTTTTATAAAACTGTATATTTTTACGTCTTTTACGGTATACGCGTAAATTTGACTAGTTTTGCGGTTTTGAGGTTTTGGAAACTTTAGGGGCTGAAATAAACTAATTAAATTTAAGGAAATATTAGTAGTGTAATAATAATAAATAAAAGAAAAAAAATATAAAAAAGTATATATGTAGGACGGTTTAAAGAATCGGAAGAAACAAAAAAGAAAAAAAAAGGAAAGTTTGTATTGGGCTTTGACTAGTACATAAGGTATTATTAAAACAATATTAGTGAAAAAAAGAGACGATTCATAAAAAAAAGGGAAAAACGCAGCTATGGAGAGGAAAAAAGAGAAGAAGAAAAATTAGGGTTTTTCAAAATCTTGATCTTTGATCAATTGAAGGTACAATCTTGTTTTAATATTTGTTCTTATTTAATTAAACATGTATAATCAATATATGGTGGATTTAGGTTAGAATTTATATTAAAACCTGTATAATAATGATATTATAATGATTAGGTGAATTAGGGCTTGTAATTAGTGGAGTTATGGGTAATTAATTAGGTTAATTTAATTAAATCCGTTTTTTAAAACTCGGCAGAATTTAGGGTCAATTGTTTTGAGCATATAGGGAGTTCTACAAACTCTTATTTTGTGATCCAAGTATCCCTGGAAAGGTAATTGAAGTGGCTTTCAAATGCAAGAAACGAGAACTAAATTGGAGGTCGGGAAGTGGGTCAAAAACAGGTTACAACAGTCAGAGGTCAAAACAGTTTTGAAATCAGCCTGTTTTCTTTTTTTGTTTTGGGTTTTTTGGGGTACTTAGGGTTGTATTGGGATTTTCAAACGAACATGGGAGTTGGTTTATATATTATAGGAAGTATCTGCATTGGGGCTAAGATTGTGGGTTAGTTAATGACCCCCTAATCATAACAAACTTTTTGTATGTTCAAAATCAGTAAAATCTGGATAGACAAAAGTATATATATATATATATATATATATATATATATATATATATATATATATATATATATATATATATATATATATATATATATATATATATATATATATATATATATATATATATATATATATATATATATATATATATATATATATATATATATATATATATATATATATATATATATATATATATATATTTATATATATATATATATATATATATATATATATATATATATATATATATATATATATATATATATATATATATATATATATATATATATATATATATATATATATATATATATATATATATATATATATATTGGGGACTTAACAGTAGCTTTAAGGTTGGGTCAAATGGGAGCTGTTAGCTAACATATGTAAGGGCATAGGATTTCCTTTACAGAGGTCATGGGTATGGTTAGGTGGGCGTTTGGCCTATAGTTTGGAGACCTAAAAGTTGGGACTGTTTTGTATAAAATATGAACGGGTTAGGTATCAAACTTAACCAAGTTAAGGACTTGTTAGGGAAGGGTAATGGGGTGTTAGAGAATATTAATGAGGAACATATTTGGGAGAAGGCTAAATGTCCATCATAGATTGATGAGCCATTTTTAGAGATTAGTTCATGTTTTGATTTTGTGTTTTTGTTTTTTAGCCTTTTGCTAGTGCACGGATTATTGGGAGAAGCTCAATCAGGTGAGTTTCATAGTCCCATATCTTCTAATGATTTTGACTTCCAGATGGGATGGAAGAGACACTGTCTTGTTTTTATAAATTATGATGTGAATGTTTTGTGTTGGTGATGGACTTTTGCATACTTATGTGATTAACTGTTAGTTGATACATGATTGTTTTATGTTTTGACTTGGTACCAAGGGGATGTTGACAAGTCGGGGCCTTGGGGAGGTACATAGATGTGTGAGTATCTATGGGACCAATGGATAATGACAAGGCGGGGCCTTGGGATTGGTACATATGTGTATGGGCGCCTATGCTACCATGGTGTTTGGTAAGGCTGGGAGCCTTGGATTTGGTTTGGTTTTTTAAATCTTGAATATTAGTTGTTAATGCATGTTTGTATCACATTGTCCATTTGTTCATTTGTTAGTGGTTGTTGTTCACAGCTTATGTTTTGATTTTGGCGTTGGAGTCTAAACCTTTGACTCTCACCAACTTTATGTTGACGTGTTTTAGTGTCTCTTTCAGGTGAGAATGTGGTTAAGCGTGAGAACATAAGTGGCTAGGATTTGGAGTTGCGTAGGAATGCATTTAGAAGGAGATCCCCGTTTCTTCTTAGTTTCTTTTGTTTGTTTAATAAGTGATACTGTTGTCACCTCTATGTTTTCTTTGTTTATGTTGATTGTTTGTCTCGGGTAAGTGGTAGGACTGTTACCTACTTACCTAGACTCCTACATTGTTGAGATATTGTCATGACATTTGTGTCACCATTTTATGACATTTCTTATTTCATTTAGTTATCTCTATAGACACGTCATGTTGTGATGATATCCATACGTCGCGCTCCATATTCCGCCATGGTGGGGTGTGACAGAATGGTATCAGAGACAATGGTTATAGAGAATTAGGTTGCCTAGTCGCGTAGCCTAGTCTATAGCTTAAGGGTCCCTACATATAGGCGTCATAGGAGTATGTGTGCATTTTATAATAATTGATGTGTTTGGATGTTATTTTGTGATGTTTGTTAAGTTATGAACTACTATGGTTCATACTTAGCCACATGTTATTTTCTTTTCGGGTTATGACTAGTGCGGGTTGAACCATAATCGTCCACGCTAGTCATTGTTGTATTTTGCTTAAACTGTACATTATAGTACATAATTTGGTACAAGGTAGTTTCTATCTTTTGTTGAGTTATTTTATGTACCTGAGGTATGTTATTTTTCTTTTGATGTTTAAGTCATGTTCCCTAAGAATCGTGTGGTGGTTCGAGTTACTAGGAGTACATGGGTAGGAAGGATTTTAAGGTGTTTCCATTCTGATGGGCGACATGACTTATATTTGATTATGTTTTTGTTTTGGATTTTGTCTATGTTGTTCTAGCTAGACTATGGATTTATGTATTCCAAGAGTTTTACTAGGTTATTTTAATAGATAGAGTTTTGGACCTTATTGTTTATGTGGTTATGAGCTTATGTGAGTTGATGGGTTTATGTGTTATGTGTTGTATTGATTCTTATAAGTGTCATCATAGGAGGGAGTGCATTGGGGAAAGGGTAATTGTATAAGTATGGTGGCCAACATAGTTATACAAGTACCACAACTTCAATGGGTTCCTAAGTATGATTACATGAAAGAGGGTTAGTACATGCTTGTATATGATGGATTATTGGTATATGTATAGTGTATGGGTTTATGTAACGGTTCTGTCACACCTCACTATGGCGGAATATGGGGCGCGACGTATGGATATCATCACAACAATAGCGTGTCTATAGAGATAACTAAATGATATAAGAAATGTAATAAAATGGTGACACAAATGTCATGACAATATCTCGACAATGCAGGACTCTAGGTAAGTAGGTAACAGTCCTACCACTTACCCGAGACAAACAATAACATAAACAAATCAAACATATAGGTGCCAACAGTATCACTTATAAAACAATCAAAAGAAACTAAGAAGGAACGGGGATCTCCTTCTAAATGCATTCCTACGCAACTCCAAATCCTATCCACTTATGTTCCCACGCTTAACCATAATATCACCTGAAAGAGACACTAAAACACGTCAACATAAAGTTAGTGAGAGTCATAGGTTTAGACTCAAACGCCAAAATCATACCATAAGCTGTGAATAATAACCAAATCTAAGAAACATATGGACTATGTGATACTAACATGCATTAACAACTAATATTCAAGATTTAACAAAACAACCCAAATCCAAGGCTCCCAGCCTTACCAAACACCATACTCCCATAGGCGTCCAAACACCTATGAACCAAATCCCAAGGCCCTACCTTGCCAATATCCCCTTGGTACCAAGTCAAAACATAAACAATCAAGAATCAACTAGAAGTTAATCGCATAAATATGCACACACAAGTCCATCACCAAACGCAAAACATTCACAGCATAATTTATAAAAATAAGACAGTGTCTCTTCCATCCCATCTGGAAGTCATAAACATTAGTAAACATGGGACTATGAAACTCACCTGATTGAGCTTCTCCAAAAGTCCGCGCACTAGCAAAAAGCTAACAAACCAAAAACACATAATCAAAACATGAACCAATCACTAAGACGGCTCATCAACCTATGATGGACATCTAGCCTTATCCCATATATAACCCTCATTAATATGCTCTAAACACCCCATTACCCTTCCCCAACAAGTCTTTAACTTGGTTTATCTCGTTCATATTTTACACAAAACAGTCCCAACAATTAGGTCTCCAAACTATAAGCCAAACTCCCACCTAAACATACCCATGATCTCTGTAAAGGAAACCCTATTCCCTTACACATGTTAGCTAACACCTCCCATTTGTCCCAACCTTAAAGCTACTGTTAAGGCCCCGATATATATATATATATATATATATATATATATATATATATATATATATATATATATATATATATATATATATATATATATATATATATATATATATATATATACTTTTGTCTATCCAGATTTTACTGATTTCAAACATACAAAAAGTTTGTTATGATTAGGGGGTCTTACCCTAATCCACAACCTTAGCCCCAATGCAGATACTTCCTATAATATATAAACCATCTCTCATGTTTGTTTGAAAGTCCCAATGCATCCCTAAGTACCCAAAACTTAAAAAGAAAACAGGCTGATTTCAAAACTGTTTTGACCTCCGACTGTTGTAACCTATTTTTGACCCACTTCCCTACCTCCAATTTAGTTCTCGTTTCTTGCATTTGAAAGCCACTTCAATTAACTTTCCAGGGATACTTGGATCGCAAAATAATAGTTTGTAGAACTCCCTATATGATCAAAACAATTGACCCTAAATTCTGCCCAGTTTTTAAAAACGGGTTTAATTAAATTAACCTAATTAATTACCCATAATCCCACCAATTACAAGCCCTAACTTATTTAATCATTATAGTATCATTAATATATCATTAATATACTGTTTTTAATTTAAACCCTAACCTAAATCCATCATAAGATGATTAAAGAAAACATTAAAACAATTTAATTAAAAAGGGTTATAAAGGTTTTACCTTAAGATTAATGGAAGATAAAAAAAAACAATGAAACCCTAAAAATACTCTGTGAACCGTCGGCTAAGAACTCCAGGAGAAAAAATAATGACTTTTGATTGTGAATAAAACATTATATAGGATGTGGGTGAATCCTAGTTCAACCCAAAGCCCACTTTCCTTTTTCCTCCCTTTTCCCTTTTTTCTTTCTTTTCTTGCGTCCAAAACCGACCAACACCCCCCCTTATTTCATTTTTTTTAATTTTATTATTAATTAATATCTTATTAATATTACCTAATTTTCCTTAATTAATTTCAGCTCTTAAAACCTCCAAAACCTCAAAACCGTAAAAGTAGTCAAATTTACGTGTTTTACCGTAAAAGACGAAAAATATACAGTTTTATAAAAACTCTTGGAATTTGAAATAAACTTTATATTTAAATCCTAAATGACTTAAAAACATCCCGAAAAATACTCCCGTGACTAAATACCTCATCCGAGATCTCAAAATGCTAAACCGTAAATCGTAAAAATACGATTTTCTATAATACATATACGTATACGTAAAACCACTAAATAACACCATCTCATTTCATAGTCACTACATTGTGAGCTCATGAACATGAAATAACCGTTCCTCGATTTACTTATGAGTACTTTATACCCATATACGATATCCACACCAACCTCATTCACCCAAAATAAACATGTAAACACACAAATCAAATAGTCACACATAAACAACCTAAAAAATAGGACTAAGTGACGAACCTCAAAACCACGATTGTCACAGTTGCCTACGATATGGATATTTTTGAGTATGTTATTGTTTTGGGTTATAGTCATGTTGTGTGATTATGGGGTCACACGATATGGACTGGTTTTAGTGATGGGTTTTATGCCTTGTGGTAAGATGGTGATTACTCGTATGGAAAAAACGAGTGTATGACGCGATTGATTGATCTGACATGTATGGTAACGAGTATGTTTTGGGTGATTTAATAGGTATATATATGCGGATGTATATATAGTAGTATATGTTAAGTTATGATATATGGTCGTTCAGTAGTTATTAACTTATTATAACTTGAACGTACCTTGTGTTTGCTCGTGTTTTATGGTGCTTAATACTTCGTTTTTGCAACCAAATATAAAATTTTGAAGTCCTAAGTCTTTTCGAATTGAAAACCGGTCTTAAGTGTGACTCAATCATCTTTTGGTGAATCAAGTGAATGGTTTGGTTTTGTTTGTTTTAGACTACTAGCAAGTAAATAAAGTGTCGTTGAGTAAAATGGAAGTTAAAAGATTAATTTGAATAACGAGTAAAAACAAATGCATATAAATGTAAAGGTGACAATGGAAAAGTACTAACTCACTAAATAAAACTAACACTTCGAAAATTTTTAGAAAATAAAAAGTACTATAAGAAAGTGATATCGAAAGAAACCAAAACAAGCCAAAAAGGCCCCCGATCGGAATGTTTTCCGATCGGCCGATCGGAATATGATAAATGCAACAATCAGAATGTGTACAACGGGGGTCAATCGGAATAACTGCTAAGGACCAATCGGAATACGGGGTAAATGCTACAATCGGAATGTGTATAAGTCTTGACCGAATCGGAATACTTGGGTAAACTCCCAATCGGAATGTTCATCAAGGGCACAGATCGGAATGATAATGTGGCTCAATCGGAAAATCAAAGACCTAATCCGATTGGATCAATCGGAAAGTGAGGATGGGGTGCCGTCGGAATAAGGGGCCAATCGGAAAGGGGAGTAACAACCTTTCCTAAAATTGAGGGAAACTGTTATGATGGTATACCGGTCGGAAAACCCGATCGGAAAGGGGATTTAAACTCCCTTTTCCGAAAATAAAGGGATTTGTTAAGGCTAGATAATAAGCTAAGTTCAATAAGCTAATATCCAAAACTTATAAATCCAAATACTTAACCGAATCAAATAAGCACTTTAATCAACTTATCTAACTCGAAATCAAGCAACTTTTTAGATCAAACAATAAAAACATAAACTTTTTAATAAAACTTTTTAATAATAAAAATAAGCTAATCATAAAAATAAGCCAATAAGCACAAAAGTCTTATAGCTTAATCAAATGAAAACTTATAAAATGATCAAAAGATTAACTTTTTAGCACGAAATCAATTAGAACAACACGGATCACATGATAATCGCACCAAAATCAATCTTAAATCAAAGAAAAGTAGAATGAGATTAAGAAATAAAAGCTTAAAATGGAACTTTGATTAATGAAATAAGCAATACAAAGATGTTTAATCTTGAAAGATTAAAAGAAAAAGATGAACTAGTGAGAGAAAGTTTAAGACTTTCTCTCTCTAAAACTAAAAAGTGAAAAATTAACTAAAAAATCTAACCACCCTCCTAATGACTATTAGGAGGGTATTTATAGGGAAGGTGGAAGGAGTGCATGTGTTGCATCTTCTTTCTTGCGTTCTTCACGTTTTCTCGACTCGACTTTAATTCTTCGTCTTTGTCGTCTCGGGATTTGAACTTGTCTTTTAATTTTCTTCTTCTATTAGACTTGAGTTCTTCGACTTCGTTAAACTTCAGTCTTTTGACTTTTTCTTCGATAAATCTTCAGAATAGGTCTTGGACTTCCGTTCTTTTTGCACTCTTGATCTTTTGACTTCGTCTTTTTCCCGTTTTCTTCAATAAAAGCTCGTGAAAGCCCGTGTTTTCTTCCTTTTTCATATTTTGGTCCTAAAACACAATAAAAACACAAACCACGCATAATTCCGACTTTTACGACATAAATCACACGTTTTGGTCTTGTTATTATTGGAAATAAGTGGTAAAAGGATAAGTGTTTTCACACTTATTAAATCCCCTACACTTGACCATTGCAATGCCCTCACGCAATGCATTAATTTTTAAAGCACGGTTTACATTTTCCATAATAAATAACCCACCTTGGCCTTTATTAAATACTAAACATAAAGATAGAAATAAGTAAAGAAATTAAAAACTTACATTGGGTTTTGGCGGCGATGAACGTTTATCATCCTCAAGTTTCACGTTCCCCATGCCAAGCTTAAAAACGAGATCATTGTTATTATAAGTTAGCAAACTATCACGAACTCATGTGGGCCAATTATTCACTTAGACTCCCTTATTCCTAGGTGTATCTCTTATATTTTATTTTTGTCTTGAATGATCACGAGGATGCATCGTTTGACTTATTTCGATAGTTATTTAGTCCGAAAATAAGGTGAACGATTTAATCAATAGTTAGCTAAAGGACCAAATCTTTTAAAACTGCTTCTCGGGATATCAGAAAGTTCATATCTTGGCATAACTTGGTTCGCGATTTGAGACCTTTCTCGGGCCGATATTTGGCAGCGACTTCATACTTCGAATCTTCGAGAGACATTCTTGAAATTATGGTCTTCTCTTCATAATAGGAATTTCTTCACTTGAAGTTTTTTGAGAGATTCTTCATCTTTGGACCACGACTTCTTCATTTTTCTCCAATCTTTATTTTGGACTTTGATATACAACGATCCGCCTCCTTTTAGGACTTGGATCTATTTATCCTCATACCTTGTTAGGGTCTTTTCGGATAGACTTCTCCATGACTTTTGGGGAGTTCTTGCTTTTCGTCGTGTGTCTCGATCCTTCATATTGATTTTCGATAAATGATTCTTCACATCACTTTTGGATCTTTAGCAACAAAATGTAGCCCTCGTGCCTTGTTAGGGCCTTTTCGGACTCGCCAATCTTCGCGCCCCGCTTCATAAGTTATGCCTTGGCTATGAACTCTCGTCATTACCGAGCAACTTTTAAACGATCTGGGGCTAGAAGCTAAGTAACCTTTTAAATCGTACAACCTTATTTATTGCAGATAAATTTATTAACAAGCGGAGGGAGAATAGGCTTATAATTAACTCACATAAATTCACGAAAGAATACCGAACTTATAATTGACTCTATCATCTCTCGTTCTCCACAGTTTAAAATCTCAAGGAATGAGACTCGTGGATGCTTAGGCAATTAAATCAAAGTTTTGGGTTTTCGAGTCGCCTATAGGATCTTGCAAATTCTTAGACTTTTTCAAGTTTAGAAATCGCATTTTAAAGTTCCCTTGATAAACGACTCTCTAGGATCAATTATAGGAACTTGCGAAAAGTTCTTGTTCTTAACCCGTGAGAGTTAAGACTTTCGCATTTTATAGCTCCCTATATAAAAGCCTAGCAAAACTTGACTTAAACACGTTAAGGATACTAGCTAGAGTAAACTTAGGTAAGTAAACTCGGGTTGAGTCAAAATGTTCACGACTAAGAAAAATCTAAAACCACTTTATTGAAAAACTATTCTAGCAAAGGAAACATAACAAAGGCAAATACAACTATACAACTAGGCCAAAATAGATTAAAAATTTTGAAAAATGTCGAAAAATCAAATTTTCCGGTTAAAATGAGGGCAAATTCATGGAAAAGACCACTTACTTCGATAGAAGTCCCCCCTACACTTGAGATAAACATTGTCCTCAATGGTTAAGCATGTGGGAGTAAACTCCCCTACACTTATGACATTGTGCACTTTGTTTAAATCTTGCTAAGGAAAGGACAACTAAAGTGAATTTAATGTGAACATATAGAATATGAAATATTGAATCACAAGAGTTTAGGATAGAACCGGGAAGATGGGAAACACGGTATCACGGTTCGGCAAAAGTCATCAAGATGCTCTCTGAAGCTTTTAATCCCTGCACATCACAAGAAACAAGACAACAAACATATGCGGGGCTCCCCCTACACTTATTATGAAAGCAGTAAAGGATAAAACACGGGTTGCCTCCCGAGAAGCGCTTGTTTTTGTTCACCGAGTCATGAGCCTGACTCGACCCAATTTTAGTTCATGGGGAACGTGGTGAGGGATGGAATCATCTCTTGAGAGATGTCCTCACCAAAGTACAGCTTCAAACGCTGGCCATTCACCTTGAAGTTGGGCCCATTCGGCTGAGAAAGCTCAATGGTCCCATACGGAAAAACTTTGGCGACGGTGAATGGAACAGTCCAGCGGCTCTTCAACTTGCCAGAGAAGATCTTCAACCGAGAGTTAAAGAGTAAGACTTGATCACCAACGTGGAACTCTCGGTTCTTGATTTTAGCATCATGGATCATCTTCGTCTTCTCCTTGTAGATCAGCGAGTTCTCATAAGCTTCATTCCTCAGTTCATTTAGCTCGTTGAGTTGAACCTTGCGATGATCACCGGCTTTGATGATGTCGAAGTTAGCCCACTTCAAGGCCCAGTGCGCCTTATGTTCCAGCTCGATGGGTAGGTGGCAGGCTTTCCCGTACACAAGACGATAAGGTGTACAACCGATCGGGGTCTTGTAAGCAGTACGGAAAGCCCACAGAGCATCATCTAACTTATCGGCCCACGCGGCACGATGCTCTCCCACAGTACGCTCCAAAATTCTCTTCAAGCCACGATTGGAAATTTCGGCTTGCCCATTGGTTTGGGGATGATAGGCGGTGGAAAGACGGTGATTGACACCATACTTAGCCATGACTCTTGCAAATTGATCGTTGCAAAAATGAGTCCCGCGGTCACTGATAATAGCACGAGGAACGCCAAATCGAGCGAAAAGCTTCTTCAAAAAGTTCACAACCACCCTCGCATCATTCGTAGGAAGAGTCTTAGCTTCAACCCATTTAGAGACATAGTCGACGGCGACAAGGATGTACTTGTTCCCTTTGGAGGATGGAAATGGCCCCATAAAGTCGATGCCCCATACATCAAAGATTTCACATTCCTGTATGAAATTTTGAGGCATCTCATCCTTATGTGTGATCTTGCCTTGACGTTGGCAAGCATCACAATGCTTAACCATTTCGTGAGCGTCACGATAAATGGTGGGCCAATAGAATCCAGAATCAAATACTTTCTTAGCGGTGTAGTTGGGACCAAAGTGACCACCGGTGGGTCCTTTGTGGCAAGCTTGGAGGATATCGAGAGCAGTCGGTCCGTCAACACATCGACGAATAATCAGATCAGCACACTGTTTGAATAGATAAGGGTCATCCCAAAAGTAAGTCTTAACATCATTCAAGAACTTCTTCTTTTGTTGGGATGTTAACCCTTGGATGAGAATACCACCCGCTAAGTAGTTTGCAATGTCCGCAAACCACGGGGTGCCATCAAGATTGAGATTTATAGCCATTAGAGTCTCCAGGGGGAAAGAATCATTGATCTCTTTGTTCGGATGATCCCCTTGATATGGATCCTCAAGTCTGCTCAGATGATCCGCGGCCAGGTTTTCGGCTCCCTTCTTGTCACGAATTTCAATGATGAATTCTTGAAGGAGCAAAACCCAGCGAAGAAGTCTTGGATTAGAATCGTTCTTTGTCATCAAGTACTTCAACGCGGAATGGTCCGTGTATACGATGGTGGTGGTTAAAACAAGATAGGGGCAAAATTTCTCAAAAGCATAGACAACAGCTAAAAGCTCTTTTTCGGTTGTCGTATAATGCAATTGAGCCCCTGTCATTGTTTTTCTAGCGTAGTGGATTGGTTGGAAGTGTTTATTCACTCTTTGACCCAAAACCGCACCAATAGCAAAGTCGCTAGCATCGCACATCAATTCAAAAGGCAGCTCCCAATTAGGGGTAACCAAGACCGGTGCCTTAGTTAGCTTATCCTTGAGAAGATTGAAGGCTTCGAGACACTCTTTAGAAAAGATAAAAGGAGTATCTTTTTCCAAGAGATGGGTCATCGGGCGAGCGATTTTAGAGAAATCTTGAATGAATCGACGATAGAAGCCCGCATGACCCAGAAAGCTTCTCACACCCTTCATGGTTGAAGGTGGAGGTAATTTGGCTATGACATCAACTTTAGCACGGTCGACTTCAAGACCGGCTTTAGAGATTTTGTGTCCGAGCACAATGCCTTCTTTTACCATAAAATGGCATTTTTCCCAATTCAGAACAAGGCGAGTGTCTTCGCACCGCTTAAGCATACGTTCCAAATTGGCAAGGCAAGCAGAGAAGGAATCCCCGAAGACCGAGAAATCATCCATAAAGACTTCCATGGTTTGCTCAACCATGTCATGGAAGATAGCCAACATGCACCTTTGGAAAGTCCCGGGGGCATTGCATAAGCCAAATGGCATTCTTTTATAAGCAAATGTGCCGTAGGGACAAGTGAATGTTGTCTTCTCTTGATCTTGGGGATCGATGGGTATTTGAAAATAACCCGAGAAACCATCCAAAAAGCAGTAATATTCATTACCCGCTAATCGTTCAAGCATTTGGTCCATAAAAGGTAGAGGGAAATGATCCTTTCTCGTGGCATCATTGAGTTTGCGGTAGTCTATACAAACTCTCCACCCAGTAACGAGACGGGTAGGAATTAACTCGTTGTTTGCATTGGGCACAACGGTGATTCCGCCTTTCTTAGGCACACAATGGACTGGACTAACCCACGGTGAATCCGAAATAGGGTAAATCATACCCGCATCAAGAAGTTTGATAACCTCTTTTTTGATGACTTCATGTATTTTAGGATTCACCCTTCGTTGACTTTGAATTGTAGGCTTAAAGTCGTCCTCCATGAGAATTTTATGTGTGCAAAAGTGAGGATCAATTCCACGGATGTCGGAGATTTTCCAAGCGATAGCGCGTTTATGCTTCTTCAACACAGCGACAAGTCGGGCTTTTTCGTCTTCCTTCAGATCCTTAGCGATGATGACCGGTAGCTTCTCGTCGTCTTCCAGAAAAACGTACTCAAGATGGGGAGGTAGGTCCTTAAGCTCGAGAGTAGGCGGATCCTCAATAGATGGTGAAACTAACGATGGATCATCATTAATCACCTCTTTAGGAGCAGGAGGAGAGACCGGGTCCTCATTGAGAAGTCTCTCAATAGTACGAATATCTTCATCCCAATTGGTGGACAAATCATCATACTTAATATCGAGAGGACCCAAGCTAGCTTCGAAATCATCCAAGTCACTTTCTCCAAAAGGAGTCAATGCTGGAGCAATTGAGGCAACGGTCTCAACATTGGGTAGAGAATGAGTACTTTTGCAAGCATCATGAAAATGTTCTTCACAAGCTTCATCGAGAACATCAATAGCATTAACGCTCTCATACGAATAAGGTTGCTTAGAAATCTTACCCATGTTGAAGACAATTTGATCGTCACCAACTCTCATGATTATTTCGCCCGCGGCTACATCAATGAGAGTGCGACCGGTCCTCAGGAATGGACGTCCAACGATTAATGGAACACGGGGATCCATCTCGTAGTCAACGACAACAAAATCCGCCGGGAAGGTGAATTTGTCAACGCCAACAAAGACATCTTCGGCTATCCCCACTGGATAAGCAACCGTACGGTTGGCTAATTCCAAAGTCATTTTGGTGGGGACAAGCTCGGGGAGAGATAATTGCGTCCACACACTTAAAGGCATTAAGTTTATACTGGCACCTAGATCGGCTAGGGCCATGCAATTCTCTACTCCCGGGAAGTTGCAAGGAATCAAGAAGCGACCTGGATCACCAAGTTTGGTGGGCAATTGCCTTAAGAGCACTGCGGAGCAATTCTCATTAAGGTGGGTCTGAGCAATGTCAAGAAGCTTTTCCTTATCACTTAAAAGATCTTTAAACATCTTAGTGTATTTGGGCATGTGAGCGAGAGCCTCGGCAAAGGAGATGTTAAAATTCAATTGTTTAAACATTTTTAGAAAGTTTGAAACCTGAATATCATCCTTGCTCTTTTGCTTCTCTTTCCTCAACCTTGAGGGATAAGGTATATTGGATGAAGAAGAAGGCTTTAAGGTAATAGGATCACTCACAACCACGGGTGGTGGGGAAATGGGGATAGAAGGTGAAGGAAGTGGGGAAAGTTGCTCTTTTTCCTTGTTCACAATCACCGGTGGAGGTGTAGGAAGCTCGGGTTCCATATACCTTTTCCACTTCGAGTGGTGATTGCTTTCATCTCCCCCCTTGGATTCGCAATGGTATTACTCGGAAGAGTACCCGAAGAAGAGGGTTGATTACTTTGGATGAGCGAACCAATCATATCACGAAGGTGAAGAGCTTGATTGTTGAAAGAGTTTTGCATGTTGGCATTAATATCATTGCTGTGTTTGGCCATATCATTCCTTAGCTCGGCTCGAATATCGCTCCCTTGTTTCACCATGTCATTCTTCAAGTTGACAATATGACTCTGAAGATTCGTCACCATCTCACGATTAGTCTTCATGAACGTCTCGACGTCTTGACTTACTGCCATTGGTTGATTGAGAGGTGGAGCTTGGTAAGCTTGAGAATTTCCTTGAGTTGGGTATGGGTTTCTTTGGGATTGATACTGATTGTTTGCACGAGGTTGGGATTGATTGTTCCGGTTAAAGCTTTGTTGTTGGTTTTGGTTTGCAGGAGGAAAACCGGGAGGAGCAAGATAATTGTTGGAACGATAACTTAGCAAGCCACGGTCTCCTTGAGGGCGAGCTTGATAGCCTCCCGTGGGATAAGTACCATATGCTGCGTTAACGTCTTCAGAATAATTGCCGTGAGTAGAAGGACACTCATTATAGGAATGAGGACCACCACATGTGTCACAAGAGATAACAACTGCTTTAGCTTGTTGAGTTTGGTTAGAAGTCAAAATTTGGAGACTTTTGTTAATATCGAGAATAGCACGTTCCAAAATAGACGGGTTGGTGGTGGAAGAAGTAGATGAAACATTGACTCTCTGATTAGATCTTGAGGATGCGGATGAATCCCAATTCTTGTGGTGAGTAGTCATGTTTTCAATCAACTCTCGACACTCCTCCGGTCTCCTTTTCATAAAAGTACCACCGGCGGCGGCATTGATCGTGTCACGATCACGAAAAGTGAGACCATTGTAGAAGGTGTCAATGAGAGTGACGGGGAGCATATTGTGATTAGGACAGCGGTCGATCAAATCATTGTAACGTTCCCAAGCATCAAAAAGCGATTCATCATTCTCTTGAATAAATCCACTAATTTGGTTACGAAGGCTAGTGACCATGGATGGGGGAAAGTAGCGCGATAAAAAGCGTTGAGTCATGTCGTTCCACGTATGAATAGAATTCTTAGGAAGACGGTCAAACCATTTTTCGGCATGGTGAGAAAGCGAGTGTGGAAAAAGTTGAAGGCGAAGGTCATCCATAGAAACACCGGGGCACTTCATGCTTTGGGTAATTGTAATGAATTTGTCGAGGTGTTTGTTGGCATCATCATCCGGGATTCCACGAAACGGGTTCGTTTGCACTTGCTGGATCATGTGATGCTTCAACGAAAACTCCTGAGCCGTGACGTGCATTGGCGCAATCGGGCCTCCGCGTCCGTTCATGGTGGGTTGGCACAATTCCTCCATGGTTCGTAAATCAGGTAGAAGGACATTGTTGTTGTTGTTGTTGTTGTTGTTGTTATGGTTGTTATTCAAATTATTTTGAGGTGGGTGATTATTGTTGTTGTTAACACCAGCCATATCTAAATCTTGACGATTCTCGGGCTCAGAATAGTTTGTAGATCTAGTACGCATGCACCTGCAGAAGAAAAATATACACAAGGAATATCTATATAATCTTTTTGGTTTTTATAGGTTTTTTTATGTTTTTGTATTTTTGAAAAGTTTTATAATTTTTATGGATTTTTGAAAATTTTTATAGCAATGAAAATAACGTTCAAAGAACGGATCCCAAAATTCAATGCGTCTCTCACTAGAAACCGTTTATCGTAACGAAAAGAGCCGGCAGCGGCGCCATTTAATACTTCGTTTTTGCAACCAAATATAAAATTTTGAAGTCCCAAGTCTTTTCGAATTGAAAACCGGTCTTAAGTGCGACTCAATCGTCTTTTGGTGAATCAAGTGAATGGTTTGGTTTTGTTTGTTTTAGACTACTAGCAAGTAAATAAAGTGTCGTTGAGTAAAATGGAAGTTAAAAGATTAATTTGAATAACGAGTAAAAACAAATGCATATAAATGTAAAGGTGACAATGGAAAAGTACTAACTCACTAAATAAAACTAACACTTCGAAAATTTTTAGAAAATAAAAAGTACTATAAGAAAGTGATATCGAAAGAAATCAAAACAAGCCAAAAAGGCCCCCGATAGGAATGTTTTCCGATCGGCGGATCGGAATATGATAAATGCAACAATCGGAATGTGTACAACGGGGGTCAATCGGAATAACTGCTAAGGACCAATCGGAATACTTGGGTAAATGCTACAATCGGAATGTTCATCAAGGGCACAGATCGGAATGATAATGTGGCTCAATCGGAAAATCAAAGACCTAATCCGATTGGATCAATCGGAAAGTGAGGATGGGGTGCCGTCGGAATAAGGGGCCAATCGGAAAGGGGAGTAACAACCTTTCCTAAAATTGAGGGAAACTGTTATGATGGTATACCGGTCGGAAAACCCGATCGGAAAGGGGATTTAAACTCCCTTTTCTGAAAATAAAGGGATTTGTTAAGGCTAGATAATAAGCTAAGTTCAATAAGCTAATATCCAAAACTTATAAATCCAAATACTTAACCGAATCAAATAAGCACTTTAATCAACTTATCTAACTCGAAATCAAGCAACTTTTTAGATCAAACAATAAAAACATAAACTTTTTAATAAAACTTTTTAATAAGAAAAATAAGCTAATCATAAAAATAAGCCAATAAGCACAAAAGTCTTATAGCTTAATCAAATGAAAACTTATAAAATGATCAAAAGATTAACTTTTTAGCACGAAATCAATTAGAACAACACGGATCACATGATAATCGCACCAAAATCAATCTTAAATCAAAGAAAAGTAGAATGAGATTAAGAAATAAAAGCTTAAAATGGAACTTTGATTAATGAAATAAGCAATACAAAGATGTTTAATCTTGAAAGATTAAAAGAAAAAGATGAACTAGTGAGAGAAAGTTTAAGACTTTCTCTCTCTAAAACTAAAAAGTGAAAAATTAACTAAAAAATCTAACCACCCTCCTAATGACTATTAGGAGGGTATTTATAGGGAAGGTGGAAGGAGTGCATGTGTTGCATCTTCTTTCTTGCTTTCTTCACGTTTTCTCGACTCGACTTTAATTCTTCGTCTTTGTCGTCTCGGGATTTGAACTTGTCTTTTAATTTTCTTCTTCTATTAGACTTGAGTTCTTCGACTTCGTTAAACTTCAGTATTTTGACTTTTTCTTCGATAAATCTTCAGAATAGGTCTTGGACTTCCGTTCTTTTTGCACTCTTGATCTTTTGACTTCGTCTTTTTCCCGTTTTCTTCAATAAAAGCTCGTGAAAGCCCGTGTTTTCTTCCTTTTTCATATTTTGGTCCTAAAACACAATAAAAACACAAACCACGCATAATTCCGACTTTTACGACATAAATCACACGTTTTGGTCTTGTTATTATTGGAAATAAGTGGTAAAAGGATAAGTGTTTTCACACTTATTAGTGCTGGAGTTTAATGGAGTTCCAACGACGTTTTGAGTCTTTTGATGTGTGTCTACATTCGGGTATGTATTTAATTAATGAGAACTACTAAATTTTCTTACAAATAAGTGTGGTTGATTATAGGAAAACGGTTTTGAAAATAATTTGTAAGTGTATGGTATGATATCGTGACGTGCATATTTTTTTTAAGTTTGTGGTAGTAAGCTATAAAAAGAATTTGTCTTGAAAATAATTGGATTAGTTTTCTATGTAACATGTGATAATACATTTTAGAGGGGTAAAGAAATTTTACAAAAATCTTCTTAAGTGTAGTTAAAATTTTAGAAGTATTTAACTAGACGGCAAGAGTAAAAAGGGAGATTTTATTATAGTAATGATAATAATAACACCACACCTTGTAAACGTGTAGTAGTTTAGTTATAACCAGCCTAAACGAAATTTATAAAATAATAATAATAATACAGAAAATAATAAAAAAACACTTTATTTTATAAACATGTATTGGTTTCATAATAACAAGTGAAATAAGTTTAATATGGGTAAACAAGATAATGGTTAGAATAAGATTGTAGTATACTAACTAGTTGATATCTTGATAAAATGATGAAGATAAAGGATGAGTTATTGGTTAAAAATAAGTATGATTGATTTTAGTAATATTGGAGTTTGGTTCTTATGAAAAGTAACTAATTGGGACGAAAGTTTAAAAGTTTCTAAGGTATCGAGATTTGGTAATACTAATCGTGAATAGTCTAAATTTTTCGTTGTTGGCACACTCCATTGATCTTTCGGATTACATTGTTTTGTTTTCAGTTGTTTTGGCTAGGGTTCGTTTTACCCTATATTTTATTGGGACACGATTGTTTGGAATTCTTTTGGTACACGTCATGGTTGATTTAGTTATGCGGTTGTGGAAACGTTAGGATGAGAGGATAGAGTTGGGTAGTATTACTTATGGTTAGATATTAGAATGCAGAGATGTGTTTTGGTTTAAAGGTTGTGTTGAAGGAATGATTAAGATTTGTGAAATTTTGAAACTTAGATTGGTTACGGGAATAAGGGAGTAAGTAAAGTTAGTTGACTGGTCGTGGGAACGAGATGTCATGCTATGAGAAGTTAGTTGAAGTACCATTAGGATATTGATGAAAGTACTAGCGGATGTGAGGGTAGAGTAGAAAGTTTCTACCAATGGAAAGATTGGGAAAATAACACGCAAGGAAATTGGTATAGTTATGGAGGCAAGGTAGTAGTAGAGACGTGAAGAAAAAAACATGGATGTGAAAGAATGATTGGTAAGAAGCTGATTAATGGTGAAGTACAACAAGTAAGGAAGAGTGAGCCATTGAGGGGTTGAAGTACCTTTAGAAATATTATGGTAGATGGGTTGAAGTTAGAGGCTACTGGATAGTGTGAAGTTCCTAGGTAACATCATGGAGACGAGAAGGAGTGCGTAAAGAGATACATCGCGAAGCAAGGAGCTGAAAGGACTACGTGTCGGCTGCAAGAAGGATGCAAGAGATTTCGAAGGAGTCACAAAAGTTGCGAGGACTGGAAAAGTGACAAGCACTATGATGGGAAATTTACGTATGGTTCGTGACGAAGAAGGGCAGATCGAGTATCGGAGTGGAGCTACAAAGAGCTGAACCGGTGGATCATGATGAAATGAATACATGACATGGGAGATTAAGAACTCGTGGAAGTAACAAGGGGAGTCGAGTAACTACGCGGATAGAATTTTTGAGGCAATCAATATCGATGGATGAGAAGTGAAGCTGAGCTGAATAAGTTTCGTGGAGAAGTGATTAGAGAGTCGGTTTTGTGAAGGTGTTATGAAAGATCTTTGGAAGAGACAACTATGCATTATCCAATGCACTAGTGATTTCCATAGATTTGATAAATGAAGTATGGAATTTTTGTTGGACGGGATAGTGTAGGAATAAGGGAGAACCATGGAAGGAGAGAACCAAGTATTCCTAGAAGATGATGATTGAAAATACCTCATGTTGGGTGCAAGATCAAAGTAGAAGTATGAGATTTGAATAAGAATTCAAAATATGGCTTAGTAGACAAATGGAAACTAATGTGGGTATAAGATGAAAGTGTGATCCGCATGGAATCACATGAAACTCTAGTCTGTCCCTATTAGGAGGGAGTAGGAGACCTGGTTGTGAGAAAAAAAAACAAGTGAAGCTACTTGGAAAATTTTGGTGTATAGATGACTAGATAGACTTAGTTAGTGGAGCTGGATTGTTATATCTGCCTAGAATGCTAGAGGCATTTGGGGTACGAGACGTAGAGAATGATCTATACAGATCATGAACGTCTCCAACACATATTTAATCATCTTTATTGAACATCTAGAAAAGGTGATGGGTGGAGTTAAGTGATGAAAGAAAATTGCAAGGCCAAGTACCATCTGGGAAAGGAAAGCATGGTTGATGAGACATGGAATAAGAATAATGAAGTGAAGCTGAGACGAACTTGAACTATATGGATGATGTATTAGGGTGGTTTGGATGAAGGATGTAGGTTGCACGAGTTGAGTTGTCTAAAGTAGAGAACGCGTCAACATGTATGTTGCGTGGCTTGGACAATCATATGGAGAAAAGGGACCTAGACTATACTTCCTACATAGATAGGAGTAGCTTAGAAAGGGCGATGTAAGGACGAAGTTGGTGAAAGGGATACATAATGGGGTGGAGAAATAAGTACGACGAGAGTTGGGTGATAGTCGATAGACTGACTAATTCATCTCATATTTCAAGAGGAATGAGAAGTCACGTAGTTGAGAAGTTGGAAGGATTGCGTACAGATGTGATGGAATGGAGGGTTTTGCGTAAAAGTTAGCCTAATATGTATGGAATGCCTTATGAAGGATTATGGAAAGGGAAGAAACGATGGGAAGCATCACATCGTGATGTATGGTAGGAGTTGAGGAAGAAGAAGGAAGTGTGTATAGAAGCGAAGCATGAATGAAATAGGTCGAGATAGGAACCGAAGGTAAAACTTTGGTAGAGCTTAATGAGTAGAATAAAGCACAACGCAGGCTAATACTGTCGTAGTGTGGAAAAGGAAATGGCACTGACCTATACTGATTGTTTGGGAGGCTTAGTATCGATAATCGAATGGATGAGGAGTTATAGGGACGAAGGGCTTGGTCTAACTGAGACAAGATGAGGAGCAATATGACCTTGAAGGTAAGACATTGTGTAGGTATAAAGGAAGTGTTGAGTATAAAAAAAAATCATCATGAAGAAAAGTGAGAAAGAAGTGTATAGGTGCTACTAATGAGCTATCCAAATTTAATGGAAGTAGTTGTAGCATGGGTTTGGATGGCAGTTGATAGACTAAGTGAGATAATCGTCCTTTTGATGATGTGTATAGATCATAAGTTGATTTGGATTGTAATAACTAATGGATATGTGAAAGACCATCATAGGTCACTTTGTAAGGAAATTGGAATTTTTAAGTAGTTTGGGGTACGGACTAAAGGGAGTTGATGAACATGATTGGATATGAGTATATCCAGCTAACTGGAAAAGGATGCGCAAGTGAGATATTTATACAACCTTAGGAGTTACACTGAGGGCATGAGTGATTGATTTAGAGGGAGTTAGGAAACTCTTTAGTGATGACTAAGTTTTCATATAATGATAGTTATCATACTAGAAGACGATAAATGCCATTTGAGGCACTATATGAAAGGATAGGGTGAGTTGTTCCCATTGTGGACTAGAATTGGTAAAAGAGGCTACTAATGTGGTAATGGTGTTTGTGGAAAGGATGAGAGCAACAAGGGATGCTATGTTGAAAAGGGGGAAACCACTAGAGTTTAGTGACAAAGTTATGTAGGAAGTTTCACCTATAGTAACGGGTGGTATGTTTTGGTAAAATGGAAGAGTTGATGTAGAGTTTTTGTAGGTCCATTTATGATCTTTGGAAAGATCGGACCAGTAGCTTATGAGCATAGAATTACCTGGGGGGAAATGAGTGGTATACATGTTATATTTCGTGTATTAAGATTTGTAAATGTTGTTTGAGAATGCATATTTGCATGTACGGTTATTTGGGATTTGTGTTGATAAGGGTTTGTGTTATCAAAGAGTCATTTGTGAGATTTATTGACTAAATATTGTTGGTTAGTATATGTGGTAATTTGAGACTTGAACTAAAAGTTCACGTGCAAATGAGAGGAGTTCATTTAGAACAAATATCCTCAGTTGTTTGCTAATGATATGTTGATCCTAAGGAGTAAATCTCGGGACGAGATTTCTATTAGGAGGTAGTGATGTGACAACCGCGGTTTTGAGGTTCGTCACTTAGTTTTATTTTGTGTCGGTTACGTGTCTTTACGTGTTTATGTGCTAATTGGTGTGTATAGATTGTGGTTTGGATATCGTTTCCGGTACGGGGTACCTTGTGAGTGAAACGATGTGTGATGATTTCATGTTAATGAGCTCACATGGTAGTGACTATGAAATGAGATGGTGTTATTTAGTGGTTTACGTATATGTATATGTATTATAGAAAATCGTATTTTTTACGATTTACGGTTTAGCATTTTGAGGTCTCGGAAGAGGTATTTAGTCACGGGAGTATTTTTCGGGATGGTTTTAAGTCATTTAGGACTTAAATATAAAGTTTATTTCAAATTCAAAGAGTTTTTATAAAACTGTATATTTTTAGGTCTTTTACGGTATACGCGTAAATTTGACTAGTTTTGCGGTTTTGAGGTTTTGGAAACTTTAGGGGCTGAAATAAATTAAGTAAATTTAAGGAAATATTAGTAGTGTAATAATAATAAATAAAATAAAAAAAATATAAAAAAAGTATATATGGAGGACGGTTTAAAGAATCGGAAGAAAAAAAAAGAAAAAGAAAGGAAAGTTTGTATTGGGCTTGGACTAGTACATAAGGTATTATTAAACCAATATTAGTGAAAAAAAAAGAGACGATTCATAAAAAAAGGGAAAATTACCCATAACTCCACTAATTATCCATAACTCCACTAATTACAAGCCCTAATTCACCTAATCATTATAATATCATTATTATACAGGTTTTAATATAAACTCTAACCTAAATCCATCATATATTGATTATACATATTTAATTAAATAAGAACAAATACTAAAACAAGATTGTACCTTCAATTGATCAAAGATCAAGATTTTGAAAAACCCTAATTTTTCTTCTTCTCTTTTTTCCTCTCCATAGCTGCGTTTTTCCCTTTTTTTATGAATCGTCTCTTTTTTTTCACTAATATTGTTTTAATAATACCTTATGTACTAGTCCAAGCCCAATACAAACTTTCCTTTTTTTTTCTTTTTTTTTCTTCTGACTCTTTAAACCGTCCTCCATATATACTTTTTTATATTTTTTTTATTTTTTTTATTATTATTACACTACTAATATTTCCTTAAATTTACTTAATTTATTTCAGCCCCTAAAGTTTCCAAAACCTCAAAACCGCAAAACTAGTCAAATTTACGCGTATACCGTAAAAGACGTAAAAATATACAGTTTTATAAAAACTCTTTGAATTTGAAATAAACTTTATATTTAAGTCCTAACTGACTTAAAACCATCCCGAAAAATACTCCCGTGACTAAATACCTCTTCCGAGACCTCAAAATGCTAAACCGTAAATCGTAAAAAATACGATTTTCTATAATACATATACATATACGTAAACCACTAAATAACACCATCTCATTTCATAGTCACTACCATGTGAGCTCATTAACATGAAATCATCACACATCGTTTCACTCACAAGGTACCCCGTACCGGAAACGATATCCAAACCACAATCTATACACAGCAATTAGCACATAAACACGTAAAGACACGTAACCGACACAAAATAAAACTAAGTGACGAACCTCAAAACCGCGGTTGTCACATCACTACCTCCTAATAGAAATCTCGCCCCGAGATTTACTCCTTAGGATCAACATATCATTAGGAAACAACTGAGGATATTTGTTCTAAATGAACTCCTCTCATTTGCACGTGAACTTTTAGTTCAAGTCTCAAATTACACCATATACTAACCAACAATATTTAAATTCATTGCCAAACTCTTGACCTCACAGTCAATAAATCTCACAAATGACTCTTTGATAACACAAACCCTTATCAACACAAATCCCAAATAACCGTACATGCAAATATGCATTCTCAAACAACATTTACAAATCTTAATACACGAAATATAACATGTATACCACTCATTTCCCCCCAGGTAATTCTATGCTCATAAGCTACTGGTCCGATCTTTCCAAAGATCATAAATGGACCTACAAAAACTCTACACCAACTCTTCCATTTTACCAAAACATACCACCCGTTACTATAGGTGAAACTTCCTACATAACTTTGTCACTAAACTCTAGTGGTTTCCCCCTTTTCAACATAGCATCCCTTGTTGCTCTCATCCTTTCCACAAACACCATTACCACATTAGTAGCCTCTTTTACCAATTCTAGTCCACAATGGGAACAACTCACCCTATCCTTTCATATAGTGCCTCAAATGGCATTTATCGTCTTCTAGTATGATAACTATCATTATATGAAAACTCAGTCATCACTAAAGAGTTTCCTAACTCCCTCTAAATCAATCACTCATGCCCTCAGTGTAACTCCTAAGGTTGTATAAATATCTCACTTGCGCATCCTTTTCCAGTTAGCTGGATATACTCATATCCAATCATGTTCATCAACTCCCTTTAGTCCGTACCCCAAACTACTTAAAAATTCCAATTTCCTTACAAAGTGACCTATGATGGTCTTTCACTATCCATTAGTTATTACAATCCAAATCAACTTATGATCTATACACATCATCAAAAGGACGATTATCTCACTTAGTCTATCAACTGCCATCCAAACCCATGCTACAACTACTTCCATTAAATTTGGATAGCTCATTAGTAGCACTTATACACTTCTTTCTCACTTTTCTTCATGATGATTTTTTTTATACTCAACACTTCCTTTATACCTACACAATGTCTTACCTTCAAGGTCATATTGCTCCTCATCTTGTCTCAGTTAGACCAAGCCCTTTGTCCCTATAACTCCTCATCCATTCGATTATCGATACTAAGCCTCCCAAACAATCAGTATAGGTCAGTGCCATTTCCTTTTCCACACTACGACAGTATTAGCCTGCGTTGTGCTTTATTCTACTCATTAAGCTATACCAAAGTTTTACCTTCGGTTCCTATCTCGACCTATTTCATTCATGATTCGCTTCTATACACACTTCCTTCTTCTTCCTCAACTCCTACCATACATCACGATGTGATGCTTCCCATCGTTTCTTCCCTTTCCATAATCCTTCATAAGGCATTCCATACATATTAGGCTAACTTTTACGCAAAACCCTCCATTCCATCACATCCGTACGCAATCCTTCCAACTTCTCAACTACGTGACTTCTCATTCCTCTTGAAATATGAGATGAATTAGTTAGTCTATCGACTATCACCCAACTCTCGTCGTACTTATTTCTCCACCCCATTATGTATCCCTTTCACCAACTTCGTCCTTACATCGCCCTTTCTAAGCTACTCCTATCTATGTAGGAAGTATAGTATAGGTCCCTTTTCTCCATATGATTGTCCAAGCCATGCAACATACATGTTGACGCGTTCTCTACTTTAGACAACTCAACTCGTGCAACCTACATCCTTCATCCAAACCACCCTAATACATCATCCATACAGTTCAAGTTCGTCTTAGCTTCACTTCATTATTCTTATTCTATGTCTCATCAACCATGCTTTCCTTTCCCAGATGGTACTTGGCCTTGCAATTTTCTTTCATCACTTAACTCCACCCATCACCTTTTCTAGATGTTCAATAAAGATGATTAAATATGTGTTGGAGACGTTCATGATCTGTATAGATCATTCTCTACGTCTCGTACCCCAAATGCCTCTAGCATTCTAGGCAGATATAAGAACCCAGCTCTACTAACTAAGTCTATCTAGTCATCTATACACCAAAATT
This sequence comes from Glebionis coronaria, assembly GCA_025667525.1. Taxonomy (NCBI): domain Eukaryota; kingdom Viridiplantae; phylum Streptophyta; class Magnoliopsida; order Asterales; family Asteraceae; genus Glebionis; species Glebionis coronaria. Next base: position 36,470,453 of record CM046880.1, on the reverse strand, counting down.
TTCCAAGTAGCTTCACTTGTTTTTTTTTCTCACAACCAGGTCTCCTACTCCCTCCTAATAGGGACAGACTAGAGTTTCATGTGATTCCATGCGGATCACACTTTCATCTTATACCCACATTAGTTTCCATTTGTCTACTAAGCCATATTTTGAATTCTTATTCAAATCTCATACTTCTACTTTGATCTTGCACCCAACATGAGGTATTTTCAATCATCATCTTCTAGGAATACTTGGTTCTCTCCTTCCATGGTTCTCCCTTATTCTTACACTATCCCGTCCAACAAAAATTCCATACTTCATTTATCAAATCTATGGAAATCACTAGTGCATTGGATAATGCATAGTTTTCTCTTCCAAAGATCTTTCATAACACCTTCACAAAATCGACTCTCTAATCACTTCTCCACGAAACTTATTCAGCTCAGCTTCACTTCTCATCCCTCGATATTGATTGCCTCAAAAATTCTATCCGCGTAGTCACTCGACTCCCCTTGTTACTTCCACGAGTTCTTAATCTCCCATGTCATGTATTCATTTCATCATGATCCACCGGTTCAGCTCTTTGTAGCTCCACTCCGGTTCAGCTCTTTGTAATTAGTGGAGTTATGGGTAATGATTAGGTGAATTAGGAAGAAAAAAAAGAAAAAAAAAAGGAAAGTGAATTAGGTTAATTTAATTAAATCCGTTTTTTAAAACTGGGCAAAATTTAGGGTCAATTGTTTTGAGCATATAGAGAGTTCTACAAACTCTTATTTTGTGATCCAAGTATCCCTGGAAAGGTAATTGAAGTGGCTTTCAAATGCAAGAAACGAGAACTAAATCGGAGGTGGGGAAGTGGGTCAAAAACAGGTTACAACAGTCGGAGGTCAAAACAGTTTTGAAATCAGCCTGTTTTCTTTTTATGTTTTAGGTTTTTTGGGGTACTTAGGGTTGTATTGGGACTTTCAAACGAACATGGGAGTTGGTTTATATATTATATGAAGTATCTGAATTGGGGCTAAGATTGTGAGTTAGGGTAAGACCCCCTAATCATAACAAACTTTTTGTATGTTCAAAATCAGTAAAATCTGGATAGACAAAATTATATATATATATATATATATATATATATATATATATATATATATATATATATATATATATATATATATATATATATATATATATATATATATATATCGGGGCCTTAATAGTAGCTTTAAGGTTGGGGCAAATGGGAGCTGTTAGCTAACATATGTAAGGGCATAGGGTTTCCTTTACAGAGGTCATGGGTATGGTTAGGTGGGCGTTTGGCCTATAGTTTGGAGACCTAAAAGTTGGGACTGTTTTGTGTAAAATATGAACGGGTTAGGTATCAAACTTAACCAAGTTAAGGACTTGTTAGGGAAGGGTAATGGGGTGTTAGAGCATATTAATGAGGAACATATTTGGGAGAAGGCTAGATGTCCATCATAGGTTGATGAGCCATTTTTAGAGATTAGTTCATGTTTTGATTTTGTGTTTTTGTTTGTTAGCTTTTTGCTAGTGCACGGATTATTGGAGAAGCTCAATCGAGTGAGTTTCATAGCCCCATATCTTCTAATGATTTTGACTTCCAAATGGGATGGAAGAGACACTGTCTTGTTTTTATAAATTATGCTGTGAATGTTTTGTGTTGGTGATGGACTTGTGCATACTTATGTGATTAACTGCTAGTTGATACATGATTGTTTTATGTTTTGACTTGGTACCAAGGGGATGTTGGCAAGGCGGGGCCTTGGGGAGGTACATAGATATGTGAGCATCTATGGGACCAATGGATAATGACAAGGCGGGGCCTTGGGATTGGTACATAGGTGTATGGGCGCCTATGGTACCATGGTGTTTGGTAAGGCTGGGAGCCTTGGATTTGGTTTGGTTTGTTAAATCTTGAATATTAGTAGTTAATGCACGTTTGTATCACATTGTCCATATGTTCATTTGTTAGTGGTTGTTGTTCACAGCTTATGGTTTGATTTTGGCGTTGGAGTCTAAACCTATGACTCTCACCAACTTTATGTTGACGTGTTTTAGTGTCTCTTTCAGGTGAGAATGTGGTTAAGCGTGAGAACATAAGTGGCTAGGATTTGGAGTTGCGTAGGAATGCATTTAGAAGGAGATCCCCGTTCCTTCTTAGTTTCTTTTGTTTGTTTAATAAGTGATATTGTTGTCACCTATATGTTTGCTTTGTTTATGTTGATTGTTTGTCTCGGGTAAGTGGTAGGACTGTTACCTACTTACCTAGACTCCTACATTGTTGAGATATTGTCATGACATTTGTGTCACCATTTTATGACATTTCTTATTTCATTTAGTTATCTCTATAGACACGCCATGTTGTGATGATATCCATACGTCGCGCTCCATATTCCGCCATGGTGGGGTGTGACAAGTAAGGACTTCCTTCTATGCATGATTATGATTTCCCGTCTGCAGCCAAATGTTTTCCCCAGTATATGTTCTAAACTTATCAGTAATCATTTTAATAACTAAATATATTTGCATGAGCTTTATATACAAGCATGACCAGTTATGTACTAGTTACGGAGGTACCGTAACCATGACACTAGAGGCACCGGTGTCATGACTCCTCTGCGGGGGAGTGATTTCTCGCAGCGTCCCATTATTTCAGCTTGGCCATTTTATCAATATTATCAGTGGGGCGTATGGATGCATCCTATGTTATCAGTTTACAGCTTATCAGGTGAATGTGGTGTGAGCTCTACATCCTTCACATTCGAGTTGATCCCTCCACCCAACACATTATCTAGAGGTCACCCCTCTACAGCATGACGAGGTCACCCCTCTATTTATTCATGCAGCAGTTGTTACAGCGCATGACCTATATAAGCTCTTGGCAACTAAAAAACAGTAAATGCATGTTTTCAGATTTAATAGTTATAATTCAATTTTACTATTTATAAATTAGACTTTTCAGATTATAAACAGATTTCAGCTGCTAATTACCTATCAGTCTTACAGCTTCAGTATTTTATCATCTGCTTCCTTTCAGTATTTCTTATCATGCTTTATATCCGTTCACCTGCGTTATGCTCAGCCGTAGTTCCTTTCATGTTCTAACGGCAGGTACACTAGGACGCTCTTAGGATTCTGAGAGCATGTGCATTTGGATGGAAGCTATCCAGACTTCTTACTTTATGCACTTCTTATATTACTTTGCTTATTTGGACATTGTTTAGTCCTTTTTCTTTAGTATTTACTTTCATTTTTTTGAGCTTATGTTTGGATTACCGACGTTGGATTCTGGTATTTCCTTTATGGTCAGTTAATGTTTTAGGAAATTTACCTTATGCTTTGATGACACGCCATAAATATACATAAAAGTCCACTTATCCAAGTGGGTGTTAGAGTTTTCATAAAAATTGTCATTCCATAACAGTAGGTCTGTGGTGAGTTTTGTTTTGTGTTTTGCAACTTGTAACTTGGTGAATCTGATAGAGTTTAGTTGTTCCTAGGACTTCCATGCTTAGGTTTTAGTACTTTTGTGTTTTATTTTCAATATTCCTTGGTTTGAAAATCACCAATCTGTCAAGAACACTAGCAAACAGCCATTTTTTGTCTTCAAATGCACCAGGGGGTTTAGGTATTGGATTTTCGGGTTTTGAGACTTGATTTTTGATGCACAAGTAGCTTAGGGTTAGGTCTAGGGGTATATTATCTGGTTGTTGGATTTAGATAGCTCTTGGTAGTCTTAAATATCTGTAAAATTCCATTGTCATATCCTAGTATACCATCAACATTCATTATCTGCATTTCTGATTCTTAGGTCTGATCTAGTGGTGATTTGTGATGATATTGTGTTTGTTTTGGTTGTGTTTGTGTTTGTGTTGACTCCCCACAACTCAATTCTTGTGGGGGTGCCCATTGCTCTAAAACAACAGCAAGCAACAAGCTCCAAACAAAGCCAAAAACGCCACAGCAGGTCACTGCGTGTTTTACAATGTCAGTGGGAAGGGATGTTCCCACTGACTTCATTAAAAGTACCCACTGTTAGCTTTAACCATCCAACAGCTTATTTTTAAGCTTAATTAGCATATTCAATGACCATTTTTTGCATTTTTTATTTTTCCCAAGTAGATATAGGTAAAAGATAATTTTTGAAAAAGGTTTTGGATTTTTTCGTTGTTTATATTATTTTTTATGATTATTTTAATTAAAAAATTGTTTTTAGGCATTTAAAAATATATTTAGTTGGTGAAAAATTTTGAATATATATTTTTTAGTGTTTATTAAGTGTATTTGAGGTTTACAAGTTATAAAATCTTGGTTTGGGCTTTTTATTAATTTATTTGATTTTTAGGGTTTTAATTAGCATTTAAAATTAAATATTAATTACATTAAAAAGTTTCAACATTTTTTCTTGATTTTTAAACCCTAGATATATTTTTATGAGTTTAAAGTAATTTTTTAAGAATTTTTAGATAACTTTTATTTTTCGTCGAATTTCACGATTTTACGTTTTTCGCTTCGTAGTGTAATTTTTAGCGTAACTCGTCATTTAATTTTCTTTCTTCTCACATCCAAGAACGTTACTAATCCAAACATTGATTTTTAATATTGGCACAAACAACTACATCTCAGCCGAGAACGAACTCTACATATCAGATTTTACGGTTTTCCTAAATCGTATCTTCTAATACTTTCCGCTTGTATTCTTGTTTTCCCTAAAATAAGAAGTACAAAAAGACTGCAATCAATGCCTTATTTCAATATGCTTGGTTTTGGAGTGAAATACTGGGTTTTTTACAATGCATATAGTGCTTTCATTATCAATGTAGATTTTGCTATTCATAAAATTGAACCCATAATCTAATAACTGATTTCGAATCCATAGCACTTGTCCATAACAATGTGAAGCAGCCACATATTCAGCTTGATTAGTATAAGTGGCAACAATGGTTTGCTTCTTACATTGCCAAGAAATAAGTCTTCTTCAAAGGAATTGGCAACCTCTTGTGTGGACTTCCTATCATGATTAGCTCCAGCATAATCACTATCTGAGTAAGCTTCCAAGTCAAAGTTGGATTGTCTAGGGTACCATACACCTAAGTTAGGTTGATCTTTGAGATATTTAAATATCCTTTTCACAATATGTAAATGTGAAACCTTTGGATTTATTTGAAATCTTGAACAAGCACACATAGAAAACATAATTATGGCCTAGAAGGAGTAAGGTACATAAGTGACCCAATCATGGACCTATATAAGTGAAGATCCACATCTGCACCATGTTCATCTTTTGACAAAGACTTCTTGGCTTCAAAAGGTGTACTTGTACTCCTTGTATCCATACTTGAAAATTTCATCAAGATTTCAGCAACATATTTATCTTGGCTGATAAATATTCCATCTTTCCTTTGTTTGACTTGTAGTCCTAAAAAGAAACTAAGTTCTCCGATAGAAATCATCTGAAACCTTCCTTTCATCAAAGCTTCAAAATCTTCACACCATGACTTCTTGGTTGAACCAAAAATAATGTCATCCACATACACTTGTACTAAGATGATATCCTTGGCATTCTTCTTGATGAAAAGAGTCTTGTCATTGGTCCCTCTCCTATATCCATGCTCAAAAAGAAAATTGGAAAAAGTTGCATACCAAGATCTAGGAGCTTGATGAAGACCATAAATAGCTTTGATGACTTTGTTGACTCTGTTCGAGAATTTAGGATCTACAAAACCTGGAGGTTGTGAAACATATACCTCCTCAGTAATAGTGCCATAGAGAAAAGCACCTTTCACATCCATTTGATAGACTATAAAACCCTTATATGATGCAAAGACGAAAAATAACCTAATGGCTTCTATTCTGGCCACTGGTGCAAAAACCTCATCATAGTCTATTCCTTCTTCCTGTCTATATCCTCAGGCAATAAGTCTTGCCTTGTTCCTGACAACAACACCTCTTTCATCCTACTTGTTTCTAAAAACCCACCTTGTACCAATTACCCTCTTTCTAGATGGTAGGTCAACAAGAATTCAAACGGCATAAGCTCTTCTTGCATAGCATCCACCTAGATTTCTTCTCCAAGAGCTTGACAAAATGTTCTTAGGCTTTACTTGTGATAGAAAGAAAGCAAACATACAATGCGGGGTATATTTATGATTTTTCCTCTGTTGTTGCTTGACATAACTAACAAGTGCATGGGTCTCATTGCTAGCTTTAACTTGTCTTCTGGTTTGCACAACAGACTTTGGATCTCTAATGATTTGAGCTATAGGATGGTTGGTGTTTACTCTATGAGTGGGAATAGGACTGACTAGTATTGTTATTTCCATGTTATTGAAATCAGTCACTGCACCCCGCTCATCATAGGAAGAATTTCAGAAGATTCCTTCCTTTAGACTAGCATATAGACTGAAGAATGTCTTCTAGATTATTAGCAGTACTTGAAGAATTTTGATCAGCAGTACATGGATGTGATGTACCGCCAGTATGCATATGTACTTCTGAGCCTTATGCTTCCAAAGATTCTTCTCTAACTTGCTCAGCCTCAGCTATAGCTTTCTTCTCTTGATCAATAAGCCTCTAAAGTCAATCATGTGAGACTTGATCATCTCTTGGTATTGTTGGTTACTTCTGTGTTGGGCTTGGCAATGTAGGTGAGACAGGAGGCAAAACTGGTACATAGATATGAGCATCATCATCATCATCCCTAGTGTCTGATGTAGAGGAATTCTCTTCTTGAGTACCTTTGTTTGTGGTAGTAGTCTCTTCAGCTGCATTGTTAGTTTGACAATCTTGTTGCATAGTATAGTAATTCATGGAATTGGTCAAATAGTCTAGATCAAACATCCAAGCATAACTTATTCCAGGAACATTGGGCTTATTCTCTAAGATATTAATATGGGCATTCTCTTCTACCATACCTGATGCCAAATTATAAACCCTATATGCTCTACTTTGTAATGAGTATCCTACTAAATATCCTGAGTCAGACTTTCCATCAAATTTTCGCAAATGATCAAGGGTATTCAAAATTGAAACATGACACCCAAAAGGTCTTAAGTGACTTATGATAGGCTTAATGCCAGTCAGAAGTTCATAAGGCATTTTGTTATGAGCCTTGTTTACTAAAACTCTATTAAGCACATAACATGCAGTGTTAATTGCTTCTGCCCAAAATGTATTAGGTAAAAGTGAATCATTTGTCATAGTCCTAGCAGCCTCAATTAGTGTCCTATTCTTCCTTTCAGCCACTCCATTTTGTTGTGGAGTCATGGGATTACTAAATTGTCTCTTGATCCCTTTATACCTACATAATTATCAAATTCAGCATTCTTGAATTTTGTCTCATTATCTGTCCTAATGATTAAAACTTGTTTAGTGAATTGTTTCTCAACTAATGTAACAAAGTCTTTGAGCAATTCATTGGTTTCATTCTTATGTAACATAAAGAAAACCTAACTAAACCTGCTAAAATCATCAGTTATAACTAGGCAAAAGGTCTTGTGACTAATACTTCTAACATAAATTGGGCCAAATAAGTCCATATGCAAGAGTTGAAAAGGTTTAGTCAAAGAATTGATAGTCTTGGTCTTACAAGTGGTTATGTGTTGCTTACCTTTTTGACAAACAACACATGTAAGGTCATTTCGAAAAGACTTGGTAGGTAATCCTCTAACAAGGTTTCCTTTAACAAGCTTATTAAGATTTTTAAAGTTCACATGACCTAACCACTCATCAATAGAAGCTTTAGCTAACAAGCATGTAATACCACATGTTGGAACAATAGTATGAAGATTGAAGGTATACATATTCTCTTGCCTGGGTACTTTGAGCAATACTTGAAATTCCTTAGGCATCTCAAAGTCTAGAGAAAGCACCATGCAATCTGTATCTGTGAAAAGTACCTTGTTCTTTTTGTCACACATTTGTGGTAAAGAGAAGAGGTTTAAATCATTCAACTCCTTCACAAAGAGCACTTTTTCAAACTCCAATTTTCTTGTATTGATCTTTCCTTTTCCAGTAATTCTACCTTTACTTCCACCAAAGGCTACTCGTCCATCTCTGAATTCTTCAATTTGAGCAAGGTAGTCTTTGTTCCCTATCATGTGCCTTGAGCATCCATTATACACTATTCCTTTATCATTCAATTCATTGATTAGATGCTCCTACACAAGTAAAAACCAAATTAGTTTTTAATAGGGACCCAAGCCACATTAGGCTTGGATCTGGTAGGGCCAACATACTTTAATGTTTAATAAATAGGCTTTCCAGTAAGACTACAAACACTCTTGAATTTCATAGTTTTAGAAGGCCAATCAAAAATATAAGGAGTAGTTATATCAATGACCTTCTTTTGACCTATTGGCTTCCACATTTGAATTGGATTGGGTTTCTGGGAATTGAACTTATTTGCATACAACGAAGTAATGTCAAACAAGTTCTTCACAGGAGTGTGAGACTTAGTGTATCTAGACTTTTGACCAGCGGTATTTGTAGTTGGTCTAACGGTACTAACAAATTTTGGTCTGCCGGTACTTGGTGAACTTGACTTGAAAGGTATTAGACCTTGTTTCATAAGTACTGCTCTAGGTATAAAGTCTCTATTGGTATGAGGGTGAGTTACTTTATTGGTCTTGTTTTGCTTATTCACCCTTTGTTCATAATCCTACTTAGGTTTAACATCCTTTGGTCCCATTTGCCCTTTATCCTGTGTACTCTTACCTTGTGTACTTTTACTTTGTGCACCTTTCTCATGATGACTCTTTTGGCAGCCTTTTGTTTAGCAATTTTATCTTCATGCACAATACAATCTTTGATAAAATGACTTAAGCTACCACATACAAAACATCCTCTTCTTTTTAAAGAAGATCCAAAAGGTAAGTTTGTCTTAGTGTTCTCAAAAACTAGTCCTCTTCCTTTAATGCTACCATGATCTTTTGCATTGCTATACATTGCCTTCCTAGGAGATTTCACCTGCTTGGGAGCAAAATTAGGTGAAGGCATACATCCCTCAGGCATAAAGGTGCTCATTAGAGGTGGATAGACAACCTTTTTAGTCACTATTGGTTCTCCCTGGATCAATTTAATAGAGTCAGAGGTGCAAGAAGTGTAGTTGCTAGAGTCTGAATCTGAGCCACTAGATTTTTTTTTACCATAGATAGCTTTTGATTTATCTAACTCTACACTTTTATCATTGTTTGGGGGCATGTATATTCCTGATAACAGTGGAGGAACTGCTTTCATTTCTTCAGCATATCTGTTAGCCCTAAAATGTGAGCGCTATTTACGGAATTACATTAGTTTAAATATAGCCACACACGCAGGGACTAGTTTTGTTAAGTTAGAATAGTTCATGTGTGTCTAGGCTATATATACCCCTCCATACTTTCATGGAGGGGTGAGGATTCTCATTATTTCTTTTTCTACTTTCTCTCTCAATAGAACACACACCATTAATAGTCTATCACTTTCTCTCTCTAAAATGTCTAACCATTTGTTTTATCCTCCCTGACCTCCGGATCATCCCTAAATAGCTTTGAATCATATGATTAACAATTGGTATCAGAGCTAACCGGGGGTGTTTCGTGTTGTGTTTGCTTTTTTTTTTGGTGTTCGTGGCTTATAGCAAATTATTTATGCTCATTTTCATAATTTGTTGGGTCACGTGATGTTTGTTTTCTCCAATACATGTCTCATGTGTCTAAATCTGTTCAGTCCATAAATCACATTTGGTCAAAGTGATGATTTTTTAATCATTATTTTGGATACTTTTTATGGTTAGTTTTTGTTTAAGCTTTCTGGATTTGTTTTTCGATGAAAATGACTCAGATCCAATTTTTTCGGAAAAACCAAGAAACTGTGTCAAAACCCTTTTCCGATGCCTTTTCTGATAGTTATTCAGATGGTTATTCGGATGGTTATTCTGATGCTTATTCCGATCCTTATTCCAATGCTTATTCCGATGGGTATTCTGTTGGGTATTCTGATGGTTATTCGGATGGTTATTCCGATGGTTATTCGGATGGTTATTTCGATGGATTATTTCGATGTAGTGCATAACGTTGCGACAGATGTGTATCTTGAAAACATTGTGATCATGACCAAAAACCAAAAAATACCGAGACCAAAAAATGTTTACAAACCGACTCAACAACAATCAACTCAACAACATCATACATCAACCCCGACTCTACCCATCGCCTCTAATCACCATCGACACCTAAAACCCAATCAACTAGACTCGAATACATAAACAAAACCATTAAAGATCTCAGATTCACTCACTTTAATGACATGCAAGTCTTTATCTTTAAAGATCTTACACGAATGAATAATTCATCACAGATATGAGAGTTTATCTCTCGTTTATTAAAAAAAGGAAGATTAATAACTAATTAGTTACCATCTTTCTTGGTTTCATTTCGTTAAGACTCATAAAAAACATGCTGCTTTTGAACCTACCAGAGACCTCCGTTTACGAGATCTTGAAGACCAGGAACATTTCATGCCATGGAAAACAATGAAGAACATGTAGTGTTGGTTAATTGATTCATAACAAAAGATTAATTATAAGTGTTAATAGTTTTCGTGGTATAGTTAAAGAGAGTAAAGATCGAAGGTTCTTATTTTATTTAGATGAGATTATAGAAAAGATAGAGAAAGAGGCGGAGTGTTTGAGGTATATGAGATTAGGTTTGGTGGTTTAATGATGGGAGCAGATCTATAAGATGAAGCTGAGATGATGTTGTGGTTGGGATGATAAAGAAAGAAAGCGGCGATGAGTATTTTGATATTAGGGATTGGTTTGTGAGATATATTAGGGTTGAGGTGGTATTTATTTACTAATAAATTGGACCGGGTATGGTGATATAAGGCAAACCTGTTGTTAACCACTTTGGGCTTTTGATCCACTTGAGATTAGGATGGATTTGGCATAGTGTAGGCTAGCATAGTGTATTTTATATCACTCAATTTTGATATGCCGAGTTTTGGTATGGTGATGGGCTGACACGAACGGAAGTCTTCAATTTTGAGGTTTTTGGTTATATTGATTGAACAGGATATTGATTTTGGACCAGGCGAGGATTATTTGGGCTATGATGACATTATTATTGATTTCGGATATTCGTCATGTTTCGAATGGAAGTGCTTATACGACAAAGAAAATTTTAGGTTTGATACCTAATATTTTCGGATAAATTTTCGACGGCCTCACCGCGGAGGTCGATCCGCGCATCAGTTGGGCATGTGACTAACGCTGGGCTTAAATGACAAGTTATCTAGACAAATTGTGTCCTTAATGACAATTATTTTCATAATTTGTTCTAGATAACGACATTCACAAACACAACACCAAAGCAAACAAAACACTTAACGCTAAAACGATCCGATATAAGATTCACTCAAATGACAAACGGCTAGTTTTGTTTCTACAAAGACAAGTGATCAAGAAGTGGATTTGGTATTCTTTATTTGAAGTTGAAGTGGGATTTCATGAAGGCGTCTACTTATTTCATCATCGAGCCTTCCTTCTATTTTTCTACCCCTTTTCTTCAAACCCAGTCTATCGATTGATGCTTGGTTGGGCGATAAAATTTATGATTGAGACTTGAGTTATCTAGTTTCCACTGTCAAGGGGTGGATGGTCAACGACATAGATTACTATCATTTTTGGGAGCTTTGTTGCAATTCTCAGTGTCACACGCAGTTGCTCGTGTGGATAACTTCAAGAGGTGTTTAGAGACTTGTGTCTGCATCGTTCTTCAATCGACATAAGTGCAAGCTTAAGCAACAAATTTGGGGGATTGTAATTCAGTTTCAAGTTTGGAATATCGGGTTTACTTCACATGTGGTCACAACAAATAGCCGAATGAATTTGAGGTTGGTAAGTTAGGCAGAGAGAGATGGAATTAACAATCAATTCTTACGGGATATTTATGAGCCTCATAACGACAATGGTACTTCATAGTCTAAGCAAAAATATTTCAAAGTTTCTCAATGACTTTCAAAACTTCTCAATACATTTGCTTAAGACTAAGAACTTCTCGAGTATATGGACGTCCACGATAATGATGCTTCCGAGAGTTCTAAATAATCATGGGGGAAGATCCTGTACTTTGAAGTAATCAGATCAACTTCTAGGGGGAAGTAGTGTACATGGAATGGTATCTATTTCACTTTATTTGATTTTTATGAAGTATTCTACAGGCGTGAGAAGAATTGTTGTTGATTTCCTGCATGTTACCCCAAACGGATTATCACCAAAACCGAAATGACATGAAACAGTATAGAAGCAGTGTTATTTGGTGTGGTTCTTCTACAAATTTCCGTTGTGTACTTAAACCGATGAGCTAGAAGATTGTTCAAACTACATCAAAGTGTCAGAATCTGCTTATACAGATATTGGTTTCGGAGGAAGCTGATTCAGAAACTTCATCAAAAAGAAGTATATGAAGAAAGTTTTTTAATACATGCTGCATGAATTGGTGGAAGTTAATCCAAATCATGCATATCACAATTGTTCCACAACAAGTAAAGACAAAGAGGATTCAAGCTGAGGTACAAGTTATGAAGACAAGAAGACTTAGAAAACATCCTCAGCATTGGAAGCGCCTTAGAAGACTTTATTTTGTTGTATTTGTACTTGTTAGGAACATTGTAAGTAATTATGTATGTCTCCACATTGGGGGAAGATTGTTAGCCCTAAAATGTGAGCGCCATTTACGGAATTACATTAGTTTAAATATAGCCACACACGCACGGACTAGTTTTGTTAAGTTAGAATAGTTCATGTGTGTCTAGGCTATATATACCCCTCCATACTTCCATGGAGGGTGAGGATTCTCATTATTTCTTTTTCTACTTTCTCTCTCAATAAAACACACACCTTTAATAGTCTATCACTTTCTCTCTCTAAAATGTCTAACCATTTCTTTTATCCTCCCCGACCTCCAGATCATCCCTAAATAGCTTTGAATCTTATGATTAACAATATCTATCATTCTCATGAACAATTCTGAATCACTAGAACTTTCAAATATAGTTTTTGATAAGTCCTTATCAGTCAGAGTTATCCCAGGTTGATCTTCTATGTATCCCTTGCTTGTTTTTTCATAATAACCCATCAGAGAATTGATTAGCTTTCCGATGCCTTTTGAAGAGTTTTTCCAATTATTAATAGTTTCTCTTTCCTTAAATAAGCTAGCTTTTAAAACTTCATTTTCTGTTAACTTTTACAAGTTATTTTTCAAAGGCTTGGATAGGTATATCTTTCTCTTTCATTTGAAGAGTCAAAATCTTAATTTTTTTTTCATAGTTTTGCTGACCTTTCTTATACGAAACTATATTAGCTTCTAATTTGTAACACCTTGTTTAAAATCATTTACCTCTATAGTACATGTGTTAACCTTTTGATATTGTTCTTCTAGTTCTACTTTAAGACTATTAAACTTAAGAACAAAATCTTTAGAACAAGGATGTACCATAGTGTCTCCATGAGAAAGAGCCATTAGACTATGATCCTCTTCTTCGTGTTCTTGAGCCTAGTTGACTACTCCATCTAATGAGATCAATGCTTTGGAACCTTTTGTAGTCCATGGGCTTCTGCTCTCACCTTTTGGGACACTTTCAATGACTCTAGGGCTGGATCTATTGTTGCTTTTGGACATTTGATTGCTTCCTTCAGCTTTCTCCCTTTTGCATTTCTTAGCAAAGTGTCTAAGATTTCCACAATTATAGCATTCAACCTTTGACTTATCATATCCTAATGGTTCATTAGGATAAACAGTTATCTTTCTTCCAGTCCTTTTAAAGAGCCTATTGGATCTAACAGATATCATAGCAGCTTGCCATTTTAGATCCATCTTTTCAATGTCAGCATCATCCATCTGGAATAGATCATCAACGGTCAACCTTGGTCTGTTGTCTTGACCAATAAAGAATGAGAATGCATCATTCTCGTTAAATGTTGATGGAGGTCTTCCTTGTGGATTTTGAGTCATTGATGGACTACTGGCAGTACTTTGGAAGTAAGTATTGTTAGTTGGTCCACCAGCGGTACCTTGGTAGTATGTACCGCTACTTGATCCACTAGCGGTACTTTGGTAGTATGTACAGCTGGTTTCTTCTGACACAACATGTGCTTTAGTTGGCTCAATGCCTTTAACATCCATCTCATATACTCTGAGATTGTTATATAGATGATCAAATGGAGTGACATCTAAGTCATCTCTTGTAATAAAGTGCATAGCCATCACTTTCCATCTTCTTAGATTTGTCGTTTTCTCCAAATCTAAGTTTGATTTAATCCCACATAACTTTTGCATCTTTGTAATGATGAAAGCTAGGTGGAATATCTTCTGAGAGTGCCATAGCCAAAGCAGTTCTTTCCTTTCTTTCTCTGATCTCAGCCTGAATAACTTCAGCAGTGACAACAGGCAAAGCATAACATGTACCATCTGGTAACCAGTGTAGCTTTTTGGGAGAGTTCCCATTCTTAATGACTTCCCACAGAGTGTGATCTGTGAGATTCATATAGTGTTCCATCTACATAGCCCATGTCTCATAATTGTCACTTTTGAGAATAGGAAGTTTTACAGCAGACATAGTGCGGGGAGAAGATGTAGTTGTTGGTGTTGCAGCTACAACTTGTGTAGTTTGTGCAGGTGATGGAGGTGGAACCAATAGTACATGTTGCACAACTTGAGGTTGTTCCTGAGGTATAGGATCAGGGATTTGGAAGTCATCTCCAAACTCAGGAACCAGCTTGAGACATGATGTGAATTTTGTGATTGGAGGTTTAGGGTTTCGTTCTTCTTATTCAGAGTTTCTCAACAAGCTTTGATACCACTTGTTGATCCCTTTGAATAGATCAAGATCCTGTTAAGGATTGCACAATAGCTTGCAAACAAACTAGAGCACTTGAAAAACTCTTACTAAACTCTAATAAGTTATATGGAATCTAACTTATAAAAGCAAATAAGAACAATAGTATACTCTAACTATCCGATTCTTATCAATCGACTGTGAAAAAGGTACTTAGTACATCACTAACGGTACTTGGTACTATTACAAATAATTCCCAACATCTTGGCTGCACCTATGTAGTGCATCTGCGATATGTGGACTTGGTAGTACAATAGAATGTTCGCCATAAAAGATGACGGCACGCGATTATTGGCAAACTCGAAAAACCGAGTATACACTCCTACTTTCCCATCAAGAAAGTTCGCGACGTGGAGGTGCCTCCCCGGTACTTCCAGATGGAGCGCCTCAAGAATATGGAATTCCAAAGTGAACTCACAGATTTCCTCGTCGGACAATACTGAAGTGATCTCTAATAGTTGCCTCACCATCGTAAAGTAGATTGGGTTGGAGTCGCGGTGTTTCTTACCTTGTTTGTGTAAATATCATGCTTGGGTCGTGGAAGTGTGATTATGCATAGAGGTTTTGAGCTTTTTTCATTGTGCGAAACACAGTAAAAAGCGACTGGCCTTATACATGTTAGGGTTGCACTGTTCACTCTCCTGGATTACTGACATGTGTCGTCCTCTTACTGATCCAACGACCAGAATACAAAGGGGTTGGTGAGGTGTCACGCACTTTTAACATTTACCGAGTTAGTGTACCACTTGGTTAAAAAGTGGATCACATGTTTTTTGCGGTTAAAATTTAAAAGCTTAAGCCACTTTTGCGAGTATGTCTAGGTTGATTTCAGTACGACTAACTTATCTCTATTCTAGTAGTCGCGGTACGACTTGCGACTACTAAAATGGGGGACATGAAGACGTATAGTTCCTAGTCGGGCCCTATAGCATGACCTGATGTTACTACCCGCATCCAATCCATTACGAATGGATTAAGACACCGACATTGGCCTGACATGCCCAATGGAAGGTGGTCACACGCGGTCTCAAGTAAGTCGCGCCCTGGTCGCACGCGGTTAGGGTCAGACGGAATCATTGTTTCGTTAGGACTATGATTACCCGAGTTAAAGAGGATATGCACTCTCTTTATTTAAAAGATAAGAATCCTGTATATATAGTAAATATCCTCAACTTGGGCTGCAAGATTCGGAAGCCCTTCTAGGGTTTCATCGGGTATAAAAGGAACCCATGTGGTTCCTTCAAAGGTACGATTATTATAATCACTAAACCCTAACCGATTATCAATCACAAAGTGATTACCTACTCTCATGCCGGAGTCTAATCGTGTGAGACAATCTCACGATAAGTCTAAGGTGCTTTTCTTATGTGCACGTTCCCTGAAATAAGATTCACTTGGTGCAGAAGCCGGAACCTTCAACACGCGGGTTATCTCTAATTCGAGTTATCTAAGTCCAACTAACTTTTGTATCAAATCGATGGATGATTCAATTGCACACTAAGAGAACAATGTATGGTTTGGTGTTGTGGGGTGGTGTTATGGAAAAAGTAGGTGTCACGTCAGCATCCCACTTCATAACACCAGAATCTCCATAACACCAGAAAACTGGGGTTATGGTTAACACTAGAATTGCGGTATTATAGTGGTGCCACTTTTAATAAAAAAAATAAAATAAAAAACCATGACGCGAGCCACAATACAGTTCTCGCGCTGTAGGCTCGCGTTATGCCACCATTTGGAGCTGACAACTACGACGCCACATGCTAGAACGCGAGCGAGAGTATGGTGTTTGGCGTTTTATTATGACGTTATGACCATGACTCAAGCCATAAAATGTCATACCATGAGCTCTAAGAATTTTATTAATACATTTTAATACACGCATTAAATAATTGTACTTTAACAATAAATTATTTTATACTCACACTTTTTAAAATGCCATATCATGAACTCTAAAGTGTCGTTTGGTTAGGGGATATTGAAAGATATTTAAAATATTTGCATTTTAATTTCCCTCAAACATTGTGTTTGGTATAACTAACGAATGAATTTAAAATTCTCCGAATTGCCAAAATGAATAATATTAGAATTACTACAAAATGGGAGGAATTTTAATTTACATAAAAATTATCTTTTATAAACTTTTTCGAGTCATTTTTATTAGGGCTTTTATGTTTATATATAAAATTATAAAATTTAAAATTTTATATAAAAGTTATTTTTTCGGTTTTTTCTCTTTTAATTAACAAAAAGAAAATTTACATAAGAAATATATAAAAAGTTTTTTGTAAATTATATAAAAGGTTAAAAATTCGATTTTTACTCACTAAAGTAGAAAATTTATAAATTTAAGAAAATTTTAAGGCGAAAAGTTTTTTACCCATATAAACAAGAAAAATAAAAATTAGATAAATTTTTTATAGAATTTATATAAATCTTTTATAAAAATTTATATAATTTTTTATAAATTTATAAAAAAAAATTAATTTATATAAAAAGTGAAAAATCGATTTTTACTCTTTTAAATAAACTTTTTATATAAAACATATTTATTCATTAATTGATTTAACCAAAATCAAGATTTCAAAATATTATGAATTTCTGTCAATCAAACATAAGTAGTCATTTTAAATTCTAGAATTTTTAAATCTTAAAATTTTAATTTACTATAACTTAGAATTTCAAATTTCAAATTTTCAAAATAATAAATATAAAAATAATATAAAATAAATAATAAAATATAAATTAAAAATTAAAAGATTGAAGAAAAAAAATTATTATAATTATTATAATTAATACGATAATTATTAAAATTACTATTATTAGTATTTTAATATTTATATTATAGAATAATAAACAATTTTTTTCTTATTATATTATTTAATAACAATATTAATAATAATAATAATGCGGTTGGACTTACTAAAACGGATCCGAAGATATTTTATGACTCAGGATATTGGGTCACGTGGTGCTTATTATATGTTTAATAGGATCGGGTTTGCTGTTGCTAGAGCAGTGGGAGCCCAAATTATTTCTAGATTTCCCACTAACTTCTTGTAAATCCTATTATTTTAATAAAGTGATGGTTAATAATAAAAAAAATAATAATAATAATAATATTAATATTAATATTAATATTAATATTAATATTAATATTAATATTAATAATAATATTAATATTAATGGGGTGGGTGCGCAGCTTGTTTCGCGGCTCCCTTCCAATTTTGTGTGATTAATAAAATTGGAATTTCGGATTAAAAAAAAAAAATAATAAAAAATAAAAAATAAAAAATAAAAAATATATTAATATTAATAATAATTTAAAGTATAAAATATGTTAATAATGATTTAAAGTATAAAATATGTTAATAATGATTTAAAGTATAAAATATGAATACGACGTAATTGAAAACATTTCGTCCAACTTCCTATGTAATCCGAATTTCTTCCTTTAATGCAATTGTAATGACTCAATTACAATTATAACGCAAACCGAACATCTTACGTAATGTAATGTGAATTTATAATCCACTCCATTCTACGAACCAAATATCATATATAATGTAATTTGAATTACAATTACAATCCGTTAAATTACAACAAATCAAACGGGCCGTTAGGCATAGATGCATAATTATTAAATGTCACCATCATTTCCCATTTCAATTAGACATAGATGCATAATTATCAAAGATCGACCTATATAACGTGTTTGCCTAAAGTGTGTATAATTTTTCTTTGTCTATTCTGATTGCATATATAGTATGCATTTCACCATTTTTTGAAGACAATTGCCTACTTATTAAAATACTTGCTCGTTTAACTCTGTAAAGCTATAAAAAAAATTACAGTTGAACGTGGTTTTCCGGTTGATGCTATATGCCCTATTTGTCGCAAGGTATGTTTGGATTCTTTTGAGGAACATGCGGTTCATTGTAAAGAACTTCCAGGCTTCAAGTATCGACATGATTTTGTTAGGGACGTTCTTTACGACATATGTAGGCGTGCTGGGATCTCCGCCAAAAAAGAGGCACCTGTGAATTTCTTGACCGATCCGTCAGATGGAAGATCCACACTGAGACCCGCTGATATTTTGGTTTTTGGATGGGTTGGAGGTAAACATGCGTGCGTTGATTTGACAGGTGTTTCTCCTCTCGTAGGGCTAGGCAGTCGAGATTTTACAGCGGGTCAGGCTGCTATAAAAGCCGCCTCGTGCAAAGTGACTAAACACGAGAAAGCATGTGTTGAAAATCAACATGTGTTTATTCCTTTCGCGTTTGATACATTTGGTTTCCTTACACCTGAGGCGGTGGAGCTACTTACGAGAATACAACGTGTTATGAATAGTAATGTTTTGACTCCTAAATCCACAAACGTTGTATTTAATAGACTTGGTTTTGCTATACAAAAAGGGCCAGCGGCGCAGCTTGTTGCCCGTTTACCTTCTCCTAATATGTAAATTATATTTATTAATAATTTATAAATATTGTTATATTTTACAAAGAAATTAAGATTGGGACAGTGTCTTTGATTTCAAGTTTTTCGAAATGTTATCAAGATATTAGAGATCGAATATGACTGAAGTTTGTTCTAGTTAACTTTTGATCTTATGTTGCAACATGTGACTATTATCTTACTACAGACCTATCATCCATGATCACCTACATTTTTAATTTATTTGTCATAAAACCACTTTACAATAAAGAAATTTACCATCAAACTTTATTATTGTATATGTTTCTTTTGGTAGAGAGTATATTACTAATGCAGTATATACGTAAATAATGCTTGTGGTAACATGTTTAGTTTGACATGTTATGAGGTGAGATGTCATTCCATAGAAACGTGTTTAGTTTGATGCTTAGATATTTATATCAAAGAAACTATATTCTGGGTGTAAGAGATTAAGCATAAATTGAAAACTTAACTTCCTTAATAAAATATTTTTAAATTCTGGGTGTATTGTTTTTGAGTAAAGAAAGAATAAATGGGAGTTGGGTTGGTCAGTCAACTGTGAAACTGCACGTACCCGTCACGCCACTCCATTGCTGCAAAACGAGTCCCCATAACTCCTTGTGATACACATTTCTCAATACTGTAGCTTGTTGTTGCTTCAAACTTCGTACCTATCCCATCCAAAATATAAACCTCCCTCGTTTCTCGCATCCCTTTCTAACTTCGAGTTCTTGATTACTGTTCTTTTTAATTATTATTATGTCACCTCTATCAATTCAATATGTTGTACACTCGGTACTGGTGCCTTTATGTTAAGTCACCACACGTTTAACTTTATGCATCATCCTCTCGTCTGTCCTCAAAAAACAAGATGAAGCTCGGCATGAAACTAGCTTCGGATTCATATCAGAATGAAAATTCATAATAAAAGGATTGTTGGAAAATATTGTTGGTAAAATAATTTTTGATCAATTTTGGACACAATTATGTATATATATGTATCATATATATTAGTGATACTTTATAGGTTCGCGTTCTCCTTGAAGAGAGCTTCGCAATGAGCCTTTATATGTCCAAAATGAAGGTGATATGAATGAGATATCGTGTCTCAAAATTAGGCATTTGGTACCATGCTTAAAGAGGAAAAATAGTTTATTTTTTGTCCCACATCGGTGGGATGAGTAAACTGGAAGGGAGTCTATTGTGTATAAATAGAGGCCTAATTCCATAGCTTTTATACACATCAAATCAATAAGTATTATTATTGATTTCCAACATATGGAGTACGCATCTGTAAAGATGAAATTCCGGACAGTTTGGTTAAGTCCGACAGTACAACTTACTGTTTCGGCTGTTGTGCCCTGGGAAACAGACGACGAATCTGTTTTAAAGGAAGCGTGTCAAACACGTGCCTCAGCTCTTTAGTTCTAAGCGTGTCTTACGCGTGCCTCGACTTGCTGGTGATTTAGTAAGTCTTTTTATTATTTTAGTGTTTTATTTAATTATCGTTTATAGTTATGTCTGCATTTATTTTTCTGTTATTTATATTCTGTTATTTGTTTTATATTAATTTAATTAATTTAATTAATTTAATTTATTTGATTTATAAATAAAAGTGTTATAGTTTCCCTACAGTCTTAAAACAGAATTAAACACTTTTTTGCTAAAATCATATTAATTTAATTAACTTATTTTTATACAAACTGTATTCTCCCGAAACCAAGATTGTGTTTCTTTAGGAAATCAGTTTTTAAGTAAACAGAATTTTAATTAACAGATCTGGTGTTACAGATCTATAAATGATTTTTTAAAACAGTTTATCGTATCAGTTTGTTATGAAACCATGATGAGTTTGCGTTCAAACTGATCGTTTAGTTTGTTTACTACATATGTTATAGTTTTAACCTAGATTTACTGAAGCCACGATTGAGTTTCTTTGAATCAGATTTGGTACAAGTTTATATAAACCATGTTGAGTTTATTAGATACCAAATTGTTTTAATAGTTCTTAACTGTATTCCGTTAGAATATTGACAAATTTACTTGTGGTAACACAATTGTGACCCTAGTGAATCTTGTAAATGTAATTGATGCGCCAGTTACAACATGATTGAAATCATGGTAAATTTAGATTCATTGAAACCAAGTGGAGTTTCTTTGACACAAATCTCATAAAATATAAGTTGCTATTTTATGAGATTATTAGAACGTATTCATTGATCTCATAAAGTGCAAGATCTTATTTTATTAGACTTTTGAAACGTGTTCAATGAAATCAAGAAGAATTTCTTTGAAACAAGATGTTGACAATGGTATGAGTTGTCATTAAATATCAAATTACATACACTATTTTTATTAAATTAGTGGAAGAGTTTGTTTGACTTGTGTAATTTATTGTAAATTGGGCCGAGTCTAATTATAAACCATATATATTCTTGAAACCTTGTTGAGTTTATAAATATACCTATAGAAACCTTGTTGAGTTTATAGATATACCTATAAAAACATTGTTGAGTTTAAATGCATATCTATTAAAACCTTGTTGAGTTTTTTTAAAAGAATGAATCTATTGAAACCTTGTTAAGTTTCGTTGTAGAAATTGATCATATGAAATTGATCTATTAAGATCTTTGTGATGAAGATTGATAACATATGTGGTTTTGTTAGAAAGATTATGTCATAGGAGACATTCTTTAATTGTGTAGTTGAAAGACTTTCTTTAAAGTGGTTTTGTGTAACGGATCATACAAAACATTAGTGGTTTGAATCAAAATTCGATTTAATTCGTTTTGGATAAGAAACACTATGTGATTTAGAACGTTGTTAATAGGAACAAAAATTAGTTTCAAACTAATTATGAGACATCGGATTAACAAATTATTTGGAATGTCACGAGTGACATCTAAAGGATCTGCTCCCTTACTTGTAAAATGGGAGACCGATACTTGATTTATGTGTACGGTAGATGCTTTAAAGCATTCAGAAACCTTTTGTGCCGTAACTATGTGTTAAATGGCTAGAATGACATGAAAACTGAGGTCATGAGTGAATCCAACCATAGATAATGGTGCATCATCACTTTTGTATCATGTCATGTGTATGGTGATAAGAGTTTGATTAACTCTTATATTGCAGTTGAGAATGGAGAGAACGAGTTTCAGCAACTCTCCAACTGCTAATATCAAGGAAAAAGATGTGATTTACATCTGGAAAAGAAACTAAGTTAACTAACGTTGTGTGTGCCGGAGATTCGTAGGAATCTTATGTCTGGATGGTTGATTAATGAAATTTGGATTTCATATGTGTTTGAATTAAATAAAAATCGATTTAACGAATAACATAAATTTAGTGCATACGGGTTATGCCTTTAAAATAGTTAAGTTGATTATATTTTATAATGGTCATTTTTAAATGTATGTTATGACTTACTTTGACATGTTTTAAATTTTTACTCAACATGTTGTCCAATTAAACCAAATTGGATACCCAATTTTGTATTGACACGGATTACAAAATCAAAACTTAGGTTAAAGCCAAATTGATAAGTCTTTTCTCTTGGTTGAGCAGAAATTACCAAAAACCTTGATATGATTCACATGGTTTTATGTGATTTGGAATTGATACCTACTAAGGTGTAGAGTATCGTGTACTTCACCATATTGGCTGAATGTGGTACAAAATATTGCTATTTACACTTACTTGAGAGTAAGAATATAGAAAAGCTTGATCTATATACATAAGTTGAGAACCAACTTATTATCGATAATAAGGTGATTCCAAGTTATTGGAGGTGAATACGTGTCTCCATTTCTAAATTTTTATGCTAAACTTAGAATAAGACACAAATTCATTGCTCTTGATATAGAAAATAATCGTGCCTTAGAAGAAATGGTTAATGCCATCTTCTTAAGTCCAGATTTAAGCCATGGCATGTGGGGGAAAGCGATTATATTGATTACTTATCTTTTAAATAAGATCCCTAGTAAATAAAATAAGATACTTCTTACGAACTATGGGTGAGAAGAAAACTATCTTATAAGTACTTACAAATGTGGGGGATATCTAGCAAAGATATCCGTATGAAATTCATGGTTCGAAATATTAGACCTAAACCTATGGATTGTATGTTCACAAGATTTTTTATGAATAGCAGTGCTTATCGTTTCATTGTACATGAATCGAAAATAGACATAGTAATGGAATTAAGGAATGATTCATTCTTCGGAAATATATTCCTTGTTTACGAAGGAAATTGAAAGATCGTCTAGAATAGATGACGAGGTTGTCCAAGGTCAGAGACAACAAGATGATATTGATCTCTTAGAAGAGAGACAAGATTGACCCAAGAAGAGGTTAAAACTATAAGAAACAAAATGGCATGAACCGAAAGATTCGTTAGATTCGGTTTTTGTTTCTTTTATGGTAAAAAAAAAGAAAGATTGGTAATCAAAGAATTTAAAAAACGAGAAGGTCTATCTTCCTTTGATGCTTATTCGCATGTTACACGAATAACCTCAATTATGATGGTACTTTATTGCCGCATTAAGAAATTTTGGAAGTTTCTTATGTGGATGTGAAAACGATATTTCTAAACAGGGATTTAGAAAAAGGAACTATACATGAACCAGCCTGAGGGTTTCATAGTTCCTATTCTAGAGAGAAAAGTTTGTAGGCTAATTAAGTCATTATATGGTTTAAGACAAGCTACCAAACAATAAACTTTTTGGCCATATCATGTCAGAATGTGGATTCAAAATTGATGTATGTACGTGTGATCAATAGTAAATATGTACTCTTGTGTTTATACATGAATATACTTATCACTAGAAGTGATAACAAGATGAATAAATCCACTAATGATCTGTTGGAGTCAGTATTTGACATTAATTTCATTAGTTGTTGGGTTTGTTAAAACCATATGGATTCGTTTTAAAGTCAAACATTAAGAAAAACAATATTATTGAGAGGTTCAATGTGGGGGATTCTGGCCTAGCTAGAGTCCAATGAAATTTTTTAAATCTATTTAAAATAGAGGTAAAATTGTTTCCCATTTTGAATACTCAAAGAATATTGGGTATTTTATGTGTCTAATGACGTGTGCATGATCTGATTTAGAACTTATAATCAGGCAAGCAGATATATTAGTAATTCAAGTGGGGACCATTTGAATAAGTATTACTTGAGTACTATGATACTAATAATATTGCATTATGGAAGATATCCTACTACTATCAAGTGATAGATTAATGCAAATATAGATTCTTACATATAAGAATTTAAATCCACTAGAGGGGATGTATTTATCCTAAGTGGAAAGATATGTCCTAGAAATCTTGAAAGTATTTCAAAGAGATAATTATAGCTATAATGAAATATGAATTTATTATTTGAGATAAATTTATAAAATATGCAGGATAGTTTACGTTAATTCGTAAAGGACATACCAAGATGGCGTATACCGGTAACGACCATGTTTATAAAGTGTGATAGTCAATAGAATTTGACAGAGCTCATATCACAAATGTAAACGGTAAGTCGAGACATATCCATCATAGATTGTGATTATTGCGACAACTACTCTCAACTAGAGTTATCACGAATGACTACGTAACGTCAAAGGATAACATCGCGGATCCGCTTACGAAAGGCTTAAGCAGAGAGTTAGTTAGTGAGTCGTCTAAAGGAATGGGACTAAAGCCCTTGAAATAATGAGTTTCTATGAAGGAAAACCTAACCCAGTTGACTGGAGATCCCAAGATCTAGGTTCAATAGGACAACCTAATCATAGAAATGTGGGGGAAGTCACGTCAATGTGGGGCAGTTACTTAATACAGTAACTTTCCTAGTCCATTCCTAGAACAATGTGACTTATTGAGAGGTTAAACATATGGCTTAATTGATTCATGATGAAATCATAAAGCATGATGATTCAATATGAAATCATAAAACATATGTTTTTAATGATTCAAGATGAAATCACCTATGTGAGAGAGAAGTAGGGGTCGCTTCGAAAGAAATTGTGGGGGCGCAATTTCTAAGAGCTCTTGCAGAACCAGGCTAGTGTTCATGACCATAACGAATGATACAAGAAATTTAGCTCGTTTGAAAGTTCGTTCTCGGAATCCTCTCGAATTGATCTCGGCCTTAAGTGGAATGATTTGTTCTTGGTTAATAAAAAGTGGTTGGTTTGTTTATCTATTTTAAACTAATGACAAGAGATTAAGTGTCGAAGAGTAAAATTGAAGACTTGAAAGATTAAAGTAAGAAACGAGTTTAAAAATAAATATTGAAAACTTAAAGATTTTAATATAAAACACATGAACACTCAATGAAAACTAACTCTTGGAAAACCTTGTGAAAAATAAGAACTTAGTTGGAAAAGACTAAAAGAAAGTAGGATCGTAACAAAAAACCTCAAATCGGAATAGTAGAAAAGATGCACCAATCGGAATGTATTCCGATTGGGAGTGATCGGAATGTTGGGCGAAATGAAACAATCGGAATATTAAAACTTGCTCAATCGGAATATATGAAAATCGGTCAATCGGAATATGACAAGAATAAAACAATCGGAATATACTGACTTCCCAATCGGAATGCTCGAAACTGAATCAATCGGAATACTGGAGAAATGGGCAAATCGGAATATAGTAGAAGTTGCATCAATCGGAATATGGAAATGCTTACCGTCGGAATCTCAAAACCCTTTTCCGATCATATGATCGGAATGAATGGGTGTTGTTGATCGGAAAAACAGGTCGGAAAAGGGTTTATCCCTTTCCGAAATTGGAGCAAATTCGAATCAAAAGCAAGAGAAATAAGCTATTAGAATAAGCTAACTCCCAAAACTAATCCGAATCTATTAATAAGCTGATCAAATAAGCACTAAAATCAACTTTTCTAACTTTTAATAAGCAAACTTATTAATCTACTCAATAAAGAAATGAACTTTTTTATAAAAACTTTATGAAGTAAATAAGCAAAACAACAAATAAGCCAATAAGAACAAGGATCTCAAAGCTTATTTATGTAAAAACTTAAAGAAACATGAAAAGTAAACAACTTTTTAAGCACAAATCATAGATGAACAA
The DNA here is from genome assembly GCA_025667525.1 of Glebionis coronaria. Lineage (NCBI taxonomy): Eukaryota > Viridiplantae > Streptophyta > Magnoliopsida > Asterales > Asteraceae > Glebionis > Glebionis coronaria. The sequence goes on along the minus strand of CM046880.1, from coordinate 36,444,030 downwards.
CACGGATCATACGAGATTTGTACCAAAATCAATGAAAGTAAAAGAAAGGAAGGATGAGATTAAAAATTAAAAGATAAAAATATGAACTTGATTAATGAAAAAATGATACAAAGTTTTGATCTTGAAAATGAAAAAGATGAAGTTTAGTGAGAGAAAGTTCTAAACTTTCTCTCTCTAAAACTAAAAACTACCTAAAGATTAAGTGTGTGAAAATTTGTGAGGTAAGGCCTTTATATAGGCGTGTACATGGTGGTGGTGGGCTTTTGATTGGGCTTCGATTTGGGCTTCTTTTTCTTCTTTCTTCTTAAGTCTTCATGCGTCTTTTAAATAAACGTTTCCGACTTGGATTTGAGAAGTGTCGGTGAATAATTCCAACTCGTCTTATAATATTTTATTTAATAGACTCGAGTTCTTCGACATATATGAATCTTCCATCTTTGGCTCTATTCTTCGATAAATCTTCAAATAGGCACAATGACTTCAAATCTTCTGCATCTCTTGGACAATAGACTTCGTCTTGAGTCTTTTTCCTTGATAAAACCCGTGCAATCCCATGTTTTCTTCAATATTCATCCGGTTGCCTCTGAAATACAATAAACACAAAAACCACGCATAATTCCAAACAAATGATATTAAATACGTGTTTTGGTCTTGTTTTAGCCAGAATTAAGTGGTAAAAGGATGGGTGTTTTCACACCTATCAAATCCCCTACACTTAACCATTGCCATGCCCTCATGCAATGCTTAGTGATTAAAGCAAATTTACACTTTTCTCATGATCAATCAACCTTGGCCTTATTAAAATACTACAAAAATTTAAAGTACTAAGAGAAATCAAAATTTTAATGTAAACAAGAGAATAGAAAATATCTTACGTGGAAATAACTTGTAAAGAGATCGAGGACTTACATTAGGGCTTCGGTGCTGCGAAGATTTATCACCCTCAAGTTTCACGTTCCCCAAACTAAGCTTAAAAACGAGATCATTGTTATTATAAGTTAGCAATTCAGACACTTACACACATGGCTTAATTAAATGCTTAGACTCCCTTATTCCTAGGTGTATCTCTTATATTTTATTTTTGTCTTAGAATGATCATGAAGATGCATTTTTGGACTTATTTCGATAGTTTATTAGGGCTGAAAGCAAAGTAGGACGATTTGATCAATAGTTAGCTAAAGGACAAAATCTCTTAAAACTGCTTCTCGGGATATCAAAAAGTTCATATCTTGGCATAACTTGGTTCGCGATTTGAGACCTTTCTCGGGCCGATATTTGGCATGTACTTCATACTTCATATCTTGAGAGACGTTCTTGAGATAATGGTCTTCTCATCGTAATAGAGTTTCTTCTCTTGGAGACTTTTGGGGGGTACTCCAACTTTGTTGACCACGACTTCATGATTATTCTTCAATCTCTAATTGGGATTTTGAGATACAACGATCCGCCTCCTTTTCGGACTTGGATCTATTTATCCTCATACCTTGTTAGGGTCTTTTCGGATAGACTTCTCCATGATCTTTATGGGAGTTGATTGCTTTTCGTCGTGAGTCTTGATCCTTCATATTGATTTTAGGAATAATGCTTTTCACATCACTTTGGATCTTCAGCAATAAAATTGAATCCTCATGCCTTGTTAGGGCCTTTTCGGACTCGCCAATCTTCGCGCCCCGCTTCATAAGTTATGCCTTGGCTATGAACTCTTATCATTACCGAGCAACTTTTAAACGATCTTGGGCTAGAAGCTAAGTAACTTTTCAAATCGTACGACCTTACTTATTGCAGATAAATTATTAGCACGTGATGGGAGAATAGGCAAATAATTACACCAGGTGAGCTTGCGCAAGAATACAGACTTATAATTGACTCTATCATTTCTCGTCCTCCACAATTTAAAATCTCAAGTAATGAGACTCGTGGACACTTAGCCTAATAAACCAATTAAGGTCTACATGGTTAAGGATACTAGCTAGAATAAACTTGGATAAGTCTATTCGGGTTGAGTCAAAATAAACGCAACGGGCCTAATATGTCAAAGATTTCAAAACTAGCTACACCACTTTATTTAAAATTTTTGACTTTATTGCGGGATATATGCATATGAAAGCAACGATAAAAAAATTTAAAAATTACAACTAAATGGCCAAAGTTAATAAAAAATTTGAAAAATGTTGAAAAATAGGATTTTCTGGTTAAATGAAGGCATTTTCATGGAAAAGTCCACTTAAAACTTCGATAGAAGTTCCCCCTACACTTAAGATAAACATTGTCCTCAATGTTTAAGCATGTGGGAAAAGTCTCCCCTACACTTATGACATTGTGCACGTTGGTTAACTCAAATTAAGGAAGAGACGACTAACGTGATCAATTTCAAATATGAATATGAAGAAAATTGAATCACGATAGTTGAGAGATAGAACCGGATTTCGGATAACACGGGAGCACGGTTCTTCAAAGTTTCCAAGAGTGCACTCATCCCTGTAATCACATCACCACGCAAATACAAACACCTATACAGGTCCCCCTACACTTAGGAGGTTAAAACATAAAAAGATAGATACTCGGGCTACCTCCCGAGGAGCGCTTGTTTTTGATAACCGAGTCACGAGCCTGACTCGACCCAAATTCAGTTCATGGGGAACGTGGTGAGGGATGGTATCATCTCCTGAGAGATGTCCTCACCAAAGTACAACTTCAGACGCTGGCCATTCACCTTGAAATTGGGCCCATTTGGCTGAGAAATCTCAATGGTCCCATACGGAAAGACGTTGGCGACGGTGAATGGACCAGACCAGCGGCTCTTCAACTTGCCAGAGAAGATCTTCAACCGAGAGTTAAAAAGTAAGACTTGATCACCAACGTGGAACTCTCGGTTCTTGATTTTTGCGTCATGGAGGATCTTCGTCTTCTCTTTGTAGATCAGCGAGTTCTCATAAGCTTCATTCCTCAGTTCATTGAGCTCGTTGAGTTGAATCTTACGATGATCACCGGTTTTGTTGATGTCGAAGTTAGCCCACTTCAAGGCCCAGTGCGCCTTATGCTCCAGCTCGATGGGAAGGTGGCATGCTTTACCGTACACAAGACGATAAGGTGTACAACCGATCGGGGTCTTGTAAGCAGTACGGAAAGCCCACAGAGCATCATCTAACTTATCGGCCCAAGCGGCACGATGCTCTCCCACAGTACGCTCCAAAATTCGCTTCAATCCACGGTTGGATATCTCGGCTTGCCCATTGGTTTGGGGATGATAAGCGGTGGAAAGACGATGATTGACACCATACTTTGCCATGACTCTTGCAAATTGATCGTTGCAAAAATGAGTCCCGCGGTCACTGATAATAGCACGAGGAACACCGAATCGAGCGAATAGCGATTTCAAAAAGTTACAAACCACCCTTGCATCATTAGTAGGTAAAGCTTTAGCTTCAACCCACTTTGAAACGTAGTCAACGGCTACAAGGATGTATTTGTTTCCTTTAGAGGAGGGAAATGGCCCCATAAAGTCGATACCCCAAACATCAAATATTTCACACTCTTGAATGAAATTCTGAGGCATCTCGTCTTTATGTGTGATCGTGCCTTGTTTTTGGCAAGCATCACATCGTTTAACCATCTCGTGAGCATCACGGTAGATGGTGGGCCAATAAAATCCCGAATCAAACACTTTTTTGGCGGTGTAGTTGGGACCAAAGTGACCACCAGTGGGTCCTTTATGGCAAGCATCAAGGATTTCGAAAGCTGCCGGTCCATCAACACATCGGCGAATAATCAAGTCGGCACATTGTTTGAAAAGATACGGGTTATCCCAAAAGTAAGTCTTGATGTCTTTGAAGAACTTCTTCTTTTGCTGGGATGTTAACCCGTCAACGAGGATTCCACCCGCCAAGTAGTTTGCAATGTCCGCAAACCACGGGGTTTCGTCAGCAGTCGAGTTTATAGACATTAAGGTCTCCAGGGGAAAAGAATCATTGATTTCTTTGTTCGGATGATCCCCCTGGTATCCGCGGCTAGGTTTTCTGCTCCTTTTTTATCGCGAATTTCGATTTTAAATTCCTGGAGCAGCAAAACCCAGCGAAGAAGTCTTGGTTTGGAATCTTGCTTTGTCAACAAGTACTTCAGCGCAGAATGATCGGTATACACAATGGTGGTAGAAAGGACAAGATAGGGGCGGAATTTTTCAAAAGCATAGACAACAGCTAAAAGCTCTTTTTCGGTTGTCGTATAATGCAATTGTGCCCCTGTCATTGTCTTGCTAGCGTAATGGATCGGTTGGAAGTGTTTGTTCACTCTTTGTCCAAGAACCGCTCCAATAGCAAAATCGCTAGCATCACACATCAACTCAAAGGGAAGCTCCCAATTAGGGGTAACCAAGACAGGTGCCTTAGTGAGCTTATCCTTAAGCGAGTTGAAGGCTTCAAGACACTCTTTGGAGAAGATAAAAGGAGTATCTTTTTCCAAGAGGTGGGTCATCGGGCGAGCGATTTGAGAAAAATCTTTGATGAATCGATGGTAGAAGCCCGCATGACCCAGGAAACTTCTCACACCCTTCACGGTAGAAGGTGGAGGCAACTTGGCGATAACATCGACTTTAGCACGGTCTACTTCAAGACCGGCTTTGGAAATCTTGTGGCCCAGCACGATGCCTTCTTTTACCATAAAATGGCATTTTTCCCAATTCAGAACTAGGCGAGTGTCTTCGCACCGGTTAAGCATACGTTCCAAATTGGCAAGGCAAGAAGAGAAGGAATCCCCGAAGACCGAGAAATCATCCATGAAGACTTCCATGGTTTGTTCAACCATGTCATGGAAGATAGCTAACATACACCTTTGGAAAGTCCCGGGTGCATTACATAAGCCAAAAGGCATTCTTTTGTAAGCAAAAGTGCCATAGGGACAAGTGAATGTTGTCTTCTCTTGATCTTGGGGATCGATGGGTATTTGGAAATAGCCCGAGAAACCATCAAGAAAGCAGTAATATTCATTACCGGCTAAACGTTCAAGCATTTGGTCCATGAAAGGTAGAGGGAAATGATCCTTTCTCGTGGCATCATTGAGTTTGCGGTAGTCTATACAAACTCTCCACCCAGTAACGAGACGAGTGGGAATCAACTCATTATGTTCATTGGGAACAACGGTTATTCCGCCCTTCTTGGGCACACAATGGACGGGACTTACCCACGGTGAATCCGAAATAGGGTAGATCAAGCCGGCATCAAGAAGTTTGATAACCTCTTGTTTGATGACGTCATGAATTTTAGGATTAACCCTTCTTTGGTTCTGGATTGTGGGTTTGAAGTCATCTTCCATGAGAATCTTGTGAGTACAAAAGTTCGGATCAATTCCGCGGATATCGGAAATTTTCCAAGCAATTGCCTTCTTATGAGCTTTAAGCACATCGATGAGACGAGTTTTCTCTTCTTCTTGCAAGTCCTTAGCGATGATGACGGGTGACCTCTTCTCTTCTTCAAGGAACGCATACTCGAGATGAGGCGGCAACTCCTTAAGTTCTAAATCCGGAGGATTGTCGACGGGAGGCGTATTCAAAGTCGGAGTATCGATAGCAATGACCGTGGGAAATGGAAGCGAAGGATTGTCTTCGGTGAGAAGATTGTCAAAGAAATTCATGTGTTCATCCCCATCGATAGGAGAATCATTAGTAGCTAAATTCACATCTCCCATGGTATCTTCAAGATTGTTCCAAAATAAATCACTATCTCCAAATAGAGACAATGATGAATCAATAGAGGACACGGTCTCAACATTGGGAAGAGAGGTAGGAATACTTTTGCAAGCATCATTAAAGTGTTCTTCACAAGCCTCATCAAGAACGTAAATACAATTAACGCTCTCATATGAATAAGGCTGTTTAGACAACTTTCCCATATTGAAGACTACTTTATCGTCACCCACTCTCATGATAAGCTCGCCGGCTTCAACATCGATGAGAGTGCGACCGGTCCTCAAGAATGGACGACCAACAATTAGTGGTACACGGGGGTCCATCTCGTAGTCGACGACAACAAAATCAGCAGGGAAGGTGAATTTGTCGACTCCTACAATGATGTCTTCGGCTATCCCCACTGGATAAGCAACCGTACGGTTAGCTAATTCCAAAGTCATTTTGGTGGGGACTAGCTCTGGGAGAGATAATTGCTTCCAAACACTTAGAGGCATGAGATTAATACTGGCACCTAGATCGGCTAGGGCCATGCAATTCTCTACTCCCGGGAAATTGCAAGGGATAAGAAAACGACCCGGATCACCAAGCTTGGTTGGCAATTTCCTTAAGAGCACTGCAGAGCAGTTCTCATTAAGTTGGGTGTTGGCGAGATCGAGGAGCTTTTCCTTGTCGCTCATAAGATCTTTAAACATTTTCGCATATTTAGGCATGTGAGCGAGAGCCTCAGCGAAGGAGATATTGAAATTCAGTTGTTTGAACATTTTAAGGAAATTCGAAACCTGAATATCATCCTTGCTTTTGAGCTTCTCTTTCCTCAACCTAGATGGATAAGGTATATTGGAAGAAGAGGAAGACTTTTGTAGAATAGGATCACTCACATCCTTGGGTGGAGGAGGGGTAGAAGTAGGAGGTGGAGAAATTGGGGAAGGAGAAGGATGAGGAACAGGAGCAGGTGACTCGTTCTCCTTAGTCACAACCACTGGTGGAGGTATAGGAAGCTCGGGTTCCTTGGTACCTTTGCCACTTCGAGTAGTGATTGCTTTCATCTCCCCTCTTGGATTCGCAACGGTGTTACTCGGAAGAGTACCCGAAGAAGAGGGTTGATTACTGTTGAAGAAACTAGCCATCATGTTCCTCAAGTCATTCGTTTGACTATCCATAGTGTTCTTCATATCAGCTCTGAGATCATTCCCTTGTTTCATCAGGTCTGCTTTCAAGCTGCGCACTTCCTGTTGGAGATTATCCACGATCACATCGTTAGTCCTCATGTAGGTTCCAATGTCTTGATGTGATGCGGGGGTTTGGTTTGAAGGAGCAGTGTATGCGGGTGGTTGATAAGCAGGTTGCTGGTAAACTTGGGTGTTTCGTTGAGGTGGTTGTTGCTGCTTGTGAGGAGGAATGTATGGTGTACGAGTTTGTTGTTGTTGAGGAGGGCGGTTGAGGTTTTGTTGTTGGTTTTGGTTGTTAGGATTAAAACCAGGTGGTGAGATATAGTTGTTGGAACGGTAGCTAAGCAAGTTGCGGTCACCTTGAGGTTTTGCTTGATAAGCAGGTTGAGTATAGGTGCCATATGCTGCATTCACATTCTCTGCAGGGTAATCTTGGGTGGCGGTACAAGTTGTGTAAGAGTGAGGACCACCGCATATCTCACACGGTTGACTGACAGCGTTCACTTGAGCGTTTTTGGCGTTGTTGCTGTTGTTGTTGCTGACGGTGTGGGTGACAAGCGATTCGAGAAGCGTAGTGATTTTATCAAGTCGCTTGTCGCTGTCATTAGTGCTAGCACTAGCAACATTGGTCCGAACACTCTTGGTTTGCACACGAGATTTGTTCTCAATGATGTCCCAAGCAGCATTGGAAGTCTTAGCCAATAGATTACCCCCCGAGGCACTGTTTAGTGAATCTTGGTCACTCATGCTTAAACCATTGTAAAAAGTATTGATTTGATGTACTTTGGTAAAACCATGTTGTGGGCATTTTCTTAAAAGATCTTTAAAACGATCCCAAGATTCACTGAACGACTCATCGTACTTTTGTTCAAAATTTATGATCTCATTCCGCAAAGCGGTAGTACGAGAGGGTGGAAAAAAGTAGTTAATAAACTTTGTTTCCAAATCCGTCCACGAGAGAATACTCTGTGGCGGTTCCTTAGCAAGCCAATGCCGGGATTGTCCCTCTAAAGAAAAGGGAAAAAGTTGTAACCTTATAACTTCTTGTGGAACTCCATTGAACTTGACCGTGTTGGTGAGTTGCAAGAATCTCTTTATGTGGTCGTGTGGATCATCAATGGTTCGTCCCAAGAATGGTTGAGCGGAGACCATCTAGATAAAGCCTGACTTGAGCTCGAAATTGTTGGCGGCAATTGGAGGTATGACAATTGGATCCGTGTTGCCATCTACATGAGCTTGCAGCAGTTTAATCATCGGGCGATTATCCGGAAGAGGCTCATTGTTGTTGTTATTGTTCATGTTGTTGAAAGGTGGGTTGTTGTTGTTATTATTGTTTGGAGGTGGTACACCGGCCATGTCTAAGGGATCGAGAGGCTCGGGCTCTTGATATGACGTGGATCGAGTGCGCATACACCTTCAAAAGAACGAACAAAGAAAAACAAAGCAAAAATATTTTTGGTTTTTATTGTGTTTTAATTTTTAGGATCTTTGAAAATTTTATATTTTTAGTGTTTTTGAAATTTTTTATGAAAAAGTAACGTTCACGGGGAACGGATCCCAAAATCCAAGTTCTCACAAAAAACTTTTGATCTTAACGAGAAGAGCCGGCAGCGGCGCCATTTGATACAAGAAATTTAGCTCGTTTGAAAGTTCGTTCTCGGAATCCTCTCGAATTGATCTCGGCCTTAAGTGGAATGATTTGTTCTTGGTTAATAAAAAGTGGTTGGTTTGTTTATCTATTTTAAACTAATGACAAGAGATTAAGTGTCGAAGAGTAAAATTGAAGACTTGAAAGATTAAAGTAAGAAACGAGTTTAAAAATAAATATTGAAAACTTAAAGATTTTAATATAAAACACATGAACACTCAATGAAAACTAACTCTTGGAAAACCTTGTGAAAAATAAGAACTTAGTTGGAAAAGACTAAAAGAAAGTAGGATCGTAACAAAAAACCTCAAATCGGAATAGTAGAAAAGATGCACCAATCGGAATGTATTCCGATTGGGAGTGATCGGAATGTTGGGCGAAATGAAACAATCGGAATATTAAAACTTGCTCAATCGGAATATATGAAAATCGGTCAATCGGAATATGACAAGAATAAAACAATCGGAATATACTGACTTCCCAATCGGAATGCTCGAAACTGAATCAATCGGAATACTGGAGAAATGGGCAAATCGGAATATAGTAGAAGTTGCATCAATCGGAATATGGAAATGCTTACCGTCGGAATCTCAAAACCCTTTTCCGATCATATGATCGGAATGAAGGGGTGTTGTTGATCGGAAAAACAGGTCGGAAAAGGGTTTATCCCTTTCCGAAATTGGAGCAAATTCGAATCAAAAGCAAGAGAAATAAGCTATTAGAATAAGCTAACTCCCAAAACTAATCCGAATCTATTAATAAGCTGATCAAATAAGCACTAAAATCAACTTTTCTAACTTTTAATAAGCAAACTTATTAATCTACTCAATAAAGAAATGAACTTTTTTATAAAAACTTTATGAAGTAAATAAGCAAAACAACAAATAAGCCAATAAGAACAAGGATCTCAAAGCTTATTTATGTAAAAACTTAAAGAAACATGAAAAGTAAACAACTTTTTAAGCACAAATCATAGATGAACAACACGGATCATACGAGATTTGTACCAAAATCAATGAAAGTAAAAGAAAGGAAGGATGAGATTAAAAATTAAAAGATAAAAATATGAACTTGATTAATGAAAAAATGATACAAAGTTTTGATCTTGAAAATGAAAAAGATGAAGTTTAGTGAGAGAAAGTTCTAAACTTTCTCTCTCTAAAACTAAAAACTACCTAAAGATTAAGTGTGTGAAAATTTTTGAGGTAAGGCCTTTATATAGGCGTGTACATGGTGGTGGTGGGCTTTTGATTGGGCTTCGATTTAGGCTTCTTTTTCTTCTTTCTTCTTAAGTCTTCATGCGTCTTTTAAATAAACGTTTCCGACTTGGATTTGAGAAGTGTCGGTGAATAATTCCAACTCGTCTTATAATATTTTATTTAATAGACTCGAGTTCTTCGACATATATGAATCTTCCATCTTTGGCTCTATTCTTCGATAAATCTTCAAATAGGCACAATGACTTCAAATCTTCTGCATCTCTTGGACAATAGACTTCGTCTTGAGTCTTTTTCCTTGATAAAACCCGTGCAATCCCATGTTTTCTTCAATATTCATCCGGTTGCCTCTGAAAATACAATAAACACAAAAACCACGCATAATTCCAAACAAATGATATTAAATACGTGTTTTGGTCTTGTTTTAGCCAGAATTAAGTGGTAAAAGGATGGGTGTTTTCACACCTATCAACGAACACGACTATGAGGACTTGACAATGTCAGGGAGAGTCTTGTGTGAGTGTGTATTGTCGTCTACGTAAACAGAGGCTAAGTTCAAAGACATCGCGTCTACTTAGATCTAGGAGACTAAGTGCATCTCACAAGGGAAGGTTCAAAGGGTCACACCTACCTATCCTATGCAAGATTCAACTGTTGGAATTTTATTGAAACTTTTGTGTATTACAACCGATCTCTATTCATGTGGGGGATTGTTGGCAAAATAATTTTTGACCAACTTTGGACACAATTATGTATATGTATGTATCATATATATTAATGATACTTTATAGGTTCGCGTTCTCCTTGAAGAGAGCTTTGCAATGAGCCTTTATGTGTCCAAAATGAAGGTGATGTGAATGAGATATCGTGTCTCAAAGTTAGGCATTTGGTACCATGCTTAAAGAGGAAAAATAGTTTATTTTTTGTCCCACATCGGTGGGATGAGTAAACTGGAAGGGAGTCTATTGTGTGTAAATAGAGGCCTAATTCCATAGCTTTTATACACATCAAATCAATAAGTATTATTATTGATTTCCAACATATGGAGTACGCATCTGTAAAGATGAAATTCCGGGCAGTTTGGTTAAGTCCGACAGTACAACTTACTGTTTTGGCTGTTGTACCCTGGGAAACAGACGACGAATCTGTTTTAAGGGAAGCGTGTCAAACACGTGCCTCAGCTCTTTAGTTCTAAGCGTGTCTTACGCGTGCCTCGACTTGCTGGTGATTTAGTAAGTCTTTTTATTATTTTAGTGTTTTATTTAATTATCGTTTATAGTTATGTCTGTATTTATTTTTCTGTTATTTATATTCTGTTATTTGTTTTATGTTAATTTAATTAATTTAATTTATTTGATTTATAAATAAAAGTGTTATAGTTTCCCTACAAGGATATCATAAGTTAACAACAAAAAAAGGCTTAAAGTTTTCGTAACTTATTAATTTAAAATCAGACTGTATTTACAGTTTCTCTAACTTAACGTTATGTTCTTGAGTATTTTTTCAAAAGAAAGGAAACATCAAAGAAAGAAAAGATATGTTAAAAATTTTAGAGTGTTTTTTTTTCATAGAAAATGTTTTTAATTAAAATCTAAGTATCACATCTTACTAACAAATATTAAGGTTGTAAAAGTCGTTCGACGTTAAATAGGTGATTAGGTACCGTCAAACGATTAATTGATTTGGGTGAGACTAATCGAAGATTGGTGTCCAATTAAGTCGAATTATTTTATTATATACTTTTACTTGATAGATTTATTCTCGATTATTCGATTTTATCAAATTGATTAATAAGACCGATTTCTAAAAATCGTAAACAATTAATCGCCGTCAAATAATTTATTATTGATTAATCGATCGCAAAACCGTTTTCGCAACACTAGTAACTCCGTACCTTATAGAGAGACGCAAGTAAAAAATCTCCTAATCCGTCTAAAATAACATAGTAAGATTTAATTTTACCAAATTCAGTGAAATATGTATAATGGACACGATATACAACATTATTAGAGTTGGATGGATGGATGAAGTACGTAAAAAAAACTGTAATACGGAATTACGGAGTAGCAAACACATCAATCACTCAATTTCAAAGGGATAGATGTCATTCAACAATTGTCCTACTGATGGTAAAGAAGAATAAACTAATTATTTAGTTTCCTTAGTTTATGATATCTTTTATTTTAATTTTCTTATTTTGTGGTATGTTTTATTTATTTTTTTGATTTTGTGTTTTTGTTATCTTTTTTCCCAAGTTTAGTTTTTCTATATAATTAGGAATTTTTGTATTGAATTAAAAGGGAGTTATGAATAAAAATTACAGACTTTTAGTCTTTTGTTAGTCAACTTAAATCCAGGTTAGGGTTTATTGTTAGATTTCATCCAAATAATCGGGTATTCGTTGAATTAATGATTGTTGGAGTTTACCTGATTATCGGTATTCTTTTTGAATCAACGATATTTGAAAGGATTGTGTCTGGCATTCTTTGGAATCAACAGATTCAATTATCTATCTTCTTCTCGCTACATCACCTACTTTTTCTTTTATCAAATCAGATATCTATGATTAATGTTTTGAAGAAGGGAAAATGACGAAAATAGTCATTTTATGTAAAGAACCATTACATGATCATGGCTAAGAATTTTGATAAATATAGTAACTATCATCTAAATTGTGACAAGTGTCCAGCAGTAAGTGATCAACCGATGATGCTCAACCATTAAATGCTCAATTTTATAGTGTACTTTTTATTGAAAATTGCAAAAAGTACTCCCTTTTCTTATTCTAGATATCCGAGATATATTTTTATTTTACCCCTTCATATTTCAAATTTTCCCATTCGTTTTACTCGTATAAATACTAATTTTCACCCATAATTTTTTTCATTTTTGCATCACCCTTTACAAGGGCTCCATGAATCGACTGATAATTTTAATTTTTCTAAATTGTAATTAGTTGTGAGGATTCAGTGTAATTGTAATGTATATCGTTTTAATGATGTAATCGAGCCTTAACTAAAACTTTTATCAAACGTAAAACAGTAATGTACCTTTGCTTAATTGTTTTACAATGCATTAATTGTGGTATTTTGTGCTCTAGTTACAATGTATTATTTTGTGTTCTGGAGATGAACCAATAAACAATATTATTTTGTGCTCTAGTTAGTTATGTTATCGTTTGCAAATTTTATATCATCCGAAGTAATTATTTTTCTGTTTTTAGGAATATATTGCGAAGATTCACATGAAAAGCAAAGTACATTACTTTCTTATGATGAAAGATAGATTAGGTTCAAGAAGGTGTGAGTTGCTTAGGTCAACATGCTTCGGTCGCTGATTGTATTTAGATTATGTTGATAATGAAGATGGTCTCATACATCATATGCTTCAGAAGCAGAAAAATTCAGATAGCGATCATTATGATTTACCTTTAATTTACCACGTTAATGGTAGTACATTTCACTTTGGTCGTCGTGAAATTTGTCTATTACTGCTTTTGAGTTTGGACATCAAAGCTTTAGTAAGTTTAGGGCTGGTGAAATAACATTTCGTGATAGAGTTTTACCTGAGAAGATAGGTGAGTATGTGAAAACATTGATCTTCTATGTATCATTGAGGATGATGAGCATTTTAGCAATTTATCACACGAAGACTTAGTAAAAGTTTGTCTCCTTTTATCTTTGGAAGTCATTATTATGGGCTATGAGTTGGGAGCTGTTATTGATGATTTATTTCTCCGGAGGGTGGAGAATATTGATTCTTGGAAAGAATTTTGTTAGGATGAATACATCTAGTTTGAGTTATACTCTGCCATTAGGAACGTTACGTCAAGACATATGGATACTCACTATAAATTATTGGAAAGAAATCTCGGCGTTGTTCCATCATATTCATTGTCTGGATTTGTATTAGCTTTTAAAGTGAGTATTTACTAATTTAACAATTTACGTTATCATCTCATGGTTTTCCTAACATCTTTTTTTACATTTACCAAATGTATATTTGGATTTTAGAGTCTTCGGGCGTTAGTGCTTGTTAGTGGACCCAAATGCCTAATATGACCCCGAAAGGAATTTATCGGTCCAAGAATAGTAATATTATGCGATATGACGAACTTTTTTCCAGGTGATTGCATTTTTTAGTCATTGTGTATATTTTATGTTGCTTTTATTAATATTTACTCTGAAATGTGTATTTTATAAAATTTAGGGGGTAGTTCCAGTCTGTGACATTTATCCAAATAAAGCTGAGTGGCAAACTGGTTGGTATAAAAGAAGTAACAATTACTTCAAGTGGTATACACCTAAAGCTCATCCTGTTGAATACGGAGGCCTTTTGGTGATTATCTTAAGAAATTGATGAAAGTTCGCAAAGCTCAGGAGGAAGATGCAGAGTCATCAAAAGGTATACTAAGCAAAGAGCCTTCCGTTGAGAACCGTCTTCGGGCTTTAGAGAAATTAACCACTAGTTTAATGATTCTACCCAAAGAGACCAAGAGTTTGAAATCACGTGTTTACAAGCTCGAGACTATCATTAATGTAAGTTTTTAAACGATAATATTACTTAATGTCCAGACCTTTTCTTTTAATTATGCCATCATCTAATGGTTCTTAATTAGGCAGGTCCTAACTCATAGACAAAAAGGCAACAAAGTTATGGCTAAGGTCAATACAGTTTCGCAAAAGGTATATCTTATATCTTATTACAGTTTAACAATGTGTTACTTTGTTGAATATAAATATTTCCCTTTGAATTAAAACTACAGGATAAAATGCATAGTCCTGATAAGGAGTGTCATCTTTCCATGTATTTAAGAGACAATGAAATACCATATTTTCATTCAATTGTTCTCCAATTGGAAAATCGAGCAAAGACCCTGTTCAGGATTTGATAAATGTATTAGACGAGTTTGATGCTAAGGTATATTTTTTCTCAACAAAGATTTCTTGAAAGTTATGATGGTCCTATATTCAAACATTTGTATAAAACTGTAAACATGAGCGTAGATTTGAGAAGAAAGGTGTTGAATTAAGTAGTCGCACCAAAGATGAAAAGCTGGAGGCTGAAAAGAACAGGCTAGCCGAGGTGAAGAGAAAAAGGATGAAATACTTGTCAAAAGAACAAAGTAGCATGAAGACTATAGATGTAACTAAATCCAGTGACATGCAACTTGCTCTTCAAAAAACTGTAAGCATAACAAAGAGAAAGTATTTAATGTGTTAAGGCTACCATATTAAGTTAATCCAGATACTAATATACCCAGCATGGAAGCATTAAGAAATCAGAAGAATGTTCTTGATGGATTTATAGTCTAAATGTGCCAGAGTCTTGAACGTGGAAAGAGGTCTGTCCATGAAGTTTATTTATTTTAATGTGCATATTTCTTACTTATGCAAGTGATCAACAAGTAAATGGTGCTCCAACAAAAGTCCTCAAATGCACAACCTAGACATGGGCAACTAATTGTAGATTCAGGTGTGAGACCCTCAAAAATCGGACAAGGAAACACGTAGGCGGAAAGGGGTTTCCACGTCATGGTACAAGAAACAATGAAATACTGTTGACAAAAAGTTGACGTAATAAAAACATACACATTACATCATAAATAAAGATCAGAGTATTTAAACAAAGGTTCCAGAGTTTTATATGCGGAAAAATATATTATTTAATCATGGTTTTGTAACATATAGCTACTAAAAATACAAAATAACTTATGTCAGCTTTTATCAATACCAAACTTTCAAAAGTAACAGAAATCTCCAAGCTGCGATAGTATCTTGCGGGTTCCCATCAAAGCAAAGCTAAGTATTAATACCTGAGATTAAACATGTAAAAATCATCAACACAAAGTTAGGTGATATTCATAGGTTTAGCAGTAAAGTTGTGGAACACAAGCATTCATTTGTAAAACAAGTAATAGGGAAAATGGTTATATACGTCAACCATAGTCCGAAACCATTATTATTTCTATTTAGCTCATGACACCGAAGCTTAACAAAAGGTAACTTCCCCTAGTGAGTGTTCAGCCTAAACACTCAAGTATAAACAAATGTAATGCGTCAAGGTAATACGGGACGAATATTGTCAATCCCGATGGATCCACCCACAACATTCGCGCTTAGAAAATGTAACACTAGAAAATTAACGGTGCATAAAATGGTAGGAAAACTTAGTGGCTATGAAAACTAAAAGCAATAATAATAATGGTAATTTGTTCTGGAAAGCATAACAAGTTCTGGAAAGCATACAAGATCTGGATAGCATACAAGTTCGTGGATAGCATACAGTTTTAAATGAATGTGTTCCACCATGTAAAATCTCACCCCGCGTTTAGAAACAATGTATAAGTAGTAAAAAGGGGGCTATGAACTCACTTGATATAACTATGACACGTAGATCAAGGAACAAACGTCCAATAGTCGATACACGATTTCACGAGATAGAAATCACTAGTTGATAGAGCACGAGACGCCCAACAGTCGACATAAGACCGAATGAGACAAAAACGACGAGACGCGTCTTAGGCTCGAGGCTTTACATAAGTCATACGTATATGTAAATAGTTTACTTTAGTAAGTATGGACATTTTCATAAGTTTTATAAAACCTTTTATAACAATTTACCATATATTTTCTCATTTTGATAATTTTTATTTGATAAAAGGTACCCAAAAATTGGACCTGCAGAAACTTACTATTTGATCTACTGTTTTGACCCACTTTGACAACTCTTAAATTTACAAAAAAAAATCAAAGAACTTACACACTTATGAATAATCTACTGTAGCATCATGGTTAAAACCATCCACCATTGACAAAGCATGATTTCTTTACATAAACATGAGTTTTAGACTCAAAAGTTAACTTAAATAACAGGACTGCACCAAACTTTTAGAAACATGCTCCAAAGATCAGTCCATATCTCAAGTTCTATAATAGATATGAATGCATACTCGGTGGATCTAGAAAGGTATGAATCTTACCTTTTAAGAACACTAAAGCACTCATTCATATCTTATCTGAATCAACGGGAAAATATATTTTATCGACAGGCTACAATTTCAGACCCGAATAACGTTAATTTGATTCTTGGCATTTTGATCATAAATCAAGTTCCGTAAAATATTTTTGAGTGAATCTAAAAATAATAGTTTGCTTATGACTATGGCTACTGATAATAATTGAATAATCACTCATCCAAGCATTTTAACCAAAGGTTTGACCCACGTTTTTTACCCATTTCCTCAAAATTGTCCGGTTTTATTAAAACGAGCGTATCGGGCCCATCCAGACACTTCTATTGAGCTTCCGACTCGCCACATACACTAAATAACCATTACTACTCATTTTTCATAAAAAGTGCAGACCTTATGTTGAACTAAAATTGACCATGACCTGTAGCTTTCAGCAAATAATTTTTGTTATAATTTCTCATAAAAAATCAATACCAACCAAGTCACAACGACTCTAAAGCCTATGCAATGCCATAACCAAATTGAATAACCTATTTGGGGTTCATTACTCATAAAAAACAATGGATATTTAGGAAAATATACAAAAAAATCCAAGAATCATAATAAATATATATAAATTGAATCAAAAGAAATAAGTAGAAAACCTTCATAAATGGAGAACAACAACTAGTGATGATCAACAAGTCTTGAATCCATCCTTCAAAACCACCATTCAATCAACCTAAAGAACTTTTTACCCAAGATTATGTACATGCAAAACTCTCTTAGAAATCAGCCTATTAATCCTCCAAAAAAATTGTAAGTAATGCTTGATTTATGTGAAAATAACCTTAGGATTATAATATCACAATAAACCTTCACCTTTATAAACAAAATATCTACTAAATGTTTAATGTGTTTGTGGATTGTGAATTCACGGCATATTTTGGATTGAAAAAGGGAGTATTGATTTGTTTTATTTTCTTTTGGTTAGATTAAGTTCTATATCAAATTAAAATGTAATGATTAGAAGTGTATACAAGTGTGGTTTGTAAGACACGTAGTGTCCTTTGTTGTTGCAAGATGCCACGCCACATTTATAGTGGTATAAAGTTTTATAATAAAAATTTATTTCACAATTTGTAAATACGGGTATTATTGAAACCCGATATTTTAAAAGTTACGTGATTTGAAAGATACACGTAAAATACGAAAAATAAACGTTCAATATTAAGCAAAAACCTTGGTATTTGGAGAGCGTTGATATATTTATAAATAAACGAGTGCTTATAATTTAATAAACGTTAATGCGTTATATAAACGAATGACGCCCTAAAGGTTTAACATATATTACGAAAAATGCTCATAAAATGAAAAATTAAAACGACGATGATAGAAAATATTTGTATGTCATAATGAGAATATTTACGGTCGATTATGGACAAAGACTTGCCAACAAATAATAAATGACACGTATATGACACGTTAAAGCCCTAACCTTGCCGGTTAGTCAAGAATTTCATATTATTTTTAGAATAAACATGACATTTAAAAGTCGGATAATAAATATTGTCCGGATATTAGGAATAGAATTAGAGCTCGGTTTGAATGTTGATTTTAAATTTTGAGTTACTACAGTAAATAAATATGCAAAAATATAATTCCGAATAAAATATTATCAATGATCAG
Organism: Glebionis coronaria; assembly: GCA_025667525.1. Classification (NCBI taxonomy): domain Eukaryota; kingdom Viridiplantae; phylum Streptophyta; class Magnoliopsida; order Asterales; family Asteraceae; genus Glebionis; species Glebionis coronaria. The sequence goes on along the minus strand of CM046880.1, from coordinate 36,425,675 downwards.
GAAAATATAATTCATTAAAATATAATTTAATTAAAATTCTCGAGATCTCAGAATTTATGTATGAAAAGGTAAAGAGGAACAAGTAAAACATTGTAAAATCGAGAAGTACGAATAAAATAATAATTTAACTACCGAGAAAAATATGAGTTCTCATATCAGTGGGAATATTAACCAAACATGTGTAATATTCAAGAGGAATATTAACCCACGCAGGGGCAACTAATTATATATTCAGGGGGAATATTATCCCAAACAGGGGCAACTAATCTAGGGTTCTTGAATCCACTACTACAATTCTTTTGTTTTTCAATGTTCAGCAACTAATTTAAGGTTATTTAATTTTTTTCTTTTTTTAGGATCTCATTCGACCATATAATAGCATTGACAAAATATTTTGTAATTCCGCGTTTGAGTTTTTTCAGAATAATTTACCAATTCCAGGTTGCAAGTTTGATTGGTGCAATGACATATCTGTTGATCGTACCTTCTGGGATAGTTTTGTTGGTTTGGATGATGAACGAGTTGGTTGGTATATGGATGAGGTAATTATAATAAAAAAATTATTATTAAAGGTTGATTAACTCCGTTGTAAGTTGTGTTTGTTGATTTGATTTAATTTTTTTCTTGTTATATCACATTGATCTATGGGTATGGTACATGTGGCATTTTGACAAGCATCACATGATTGGTCAATGGTTAGTTGTTACTTTTTAAAAATTGTAATCCAAGAGTCGTTGCCACTGTTTTATGCAACGGATGAAATCTACCCATTGTCGTTGAGGGATGTTGAACAGGTAATTATTTCATTTAGGTACAACTTAAGAGCAACACATATAATCTTTAATTTAATATGTATTAAGAAATTTGTAGGTCTTAATTTTAATCAATCAAACCAAATGACATTGGTTCCTAGCACGATTTTAAATCACATCTGGAAATGTCACGTTTTATGACAATGAAGATACTTATGGCGAATGTAGTGACTGGTATCTGAAAGTAATGAACTGTTTAGAGAAAAAAATTCCTGTTGTTCTTGAAAAGATTCGTGTGTTTGAAAGCAAAGGAATCGATCGAGAATCCTACATTATTAACTTTAGTCGTGTAATTGATGTTCCCATCTAAGGTGGTGTATTTGGGACTGTGGAGTATTTCTGTGTCTTTTCCTTTACAGGTTAGTAATTCGATATTGTCTTGATTTATATATGTCTTATCCTTCAAACTCAAAAGTGATAAACTTTTTAACTTAAGAGATCAAATTTTTTAAGGTAACTAATTAACTTTTTTAACTTAAGTTATCAACTTTTTTTACTTAAGTGGTCTACTTTGTAAACTATAGTGATCAATTTTTTTTACTTAAGTGATCAACTTTTCAAACTTAAGTGTTCAACTTTTTACACCTAATTGATTAACCTTCTTTATTTAAGTGATCAACTTTTTAAACTAAAGAGATCAACTTTACACCAGGCTTGTATATACTTCTTTCTCAATAGAATTTATGTTATCACTTTTTTTATATACAAAGGTTAGCTCATGGGATGACCCTGGAGGTTGAAGATCCAATTCAAACAGCCCTTGCATATAGAGAGAAACTGTTGAAATTCTTTTTTAACCACAAGATATCATGTTAGGTCATGCATATGTCTTAGAGGCAATGTTTGTGTTTGTTTTTAAGAATTTTATCAACTAGTATGTGTCAACGGCGCGAATTATTCTGTATTTTTATGACTTAATGATTTTATTATCTGTTAAAGAGTATTCTATTATGCTATATGTGACAGTTGATCTTTTTAAACCTGGGAAATGTTTAATAAGTGTGAAAACACTTATCCTTTTACCACTTAATTATAATAATAACCAAGCCAAAACGTGTATTTTATGTCGTAAATGTCGGAATTATACGTGGTTTATGATTTTTGTTGTGATTTAGGACCAAAATGTGAAAAGGGAAGAAAACATGGGCTTTCACGGGCTTTTATCGAAGAAAAAGACAAAAGACGAAGTCAAAAGATCAAGAGTGCAAAAAGAACGGAAGTCCAAGGCCTATTCTGAAGATTTATCGAAGAAAAAGTCTAAAGACGGAAGTTTAATGAAGTCGAAGAACTCAAGTTTAATAAATGAAGACATTATAAGACGAGTTCAATTAATCACGAGACAAAGTCGAAAAAGTCGAAGAATTATGAAGACGAAAATACGAGAAAGAGAAAGAAAGAAGGAAGCAACACATGCTAACCTCCCTAATCTCCTATAAATACCCTCCTAATGTCACATTAGGAGGTGTTGTCTATTTGACACATAGTTCTTCCACCGTTTAGTTTCATGTCATTTACTTAATTGTCATTTAATTTTCTTGTCTTGCACCTTTAATTTCTTGCCTTTAATTTCAAGTAATTCTTTTAATTTTGTTGTTGAATCTTTTCTTTTAATCAAGTTCTTATTTTTAATCTCTCATTCTACCTTTCTTGTTTTGCTTAATCTTTATGTTTATGTGATCAAAAAGCTTATCTTTTTGTTCATATCTAGTCTTTATATGATTTAAGCTTTGAGCTTGACATGCTTATTGGCTTATTTTGTGTTTAGCTTATTTGTTTTAAAGTTTTATTAAAGGTTTTGTATTTTTAAAGTTTGATTTAAAAAGTTGCTTATTTAGTGTTTTGAAAAAGTTCTTATTTGTGCTTATTTAGTCTCGTTTATCTTTTATTTGATAAAGTCTAGATTAGTGCTTATAAGTCATAGCTTATTTAGTTTTGCTCATTACGATTTCCTACTGTTATTCCGATTCACCATCGGAAAGGGGTTTTGTCATTCCGACCAGCATTCCGATTGCTGGATCGGAAAAGGGTTTTTGTTATTCCGATGCGGATTCCGACAAGGGTCTTCTTTTTGACATTCCGATAGGTGTTGGAGTCCTTCATTCCGACAGAAGCTTTCCGATTGGATATTCCGATTGGGGATTCCAACGGAGGTGTTTTTGGATATTCCGATAGCTTCTTTTTTAGACATTCCGTCGAGATTCCTTTTGGTGTATTCTGATCGGATTCCGACAGGATTCCGATGGAGTGTATTCCGACGGTAGGTTTTGTTTTATCATTTTGCCTTAGTTTTATTTTTAAGTTTGCATTATTTTAAGTTTTCAAATTTTTATTTTTATTACATTGTCAATTTTACTTTTCGTCAAGTTTTAATTTCGCGTCATTTAATTAATTTACTTTTAAAAGTTTTAATATTGCACCATTTACGTTTTAATTAGTTTTAGTTTTAATTACCCGTCATTTACTTTAAAGTCTTGCATTTTATTTTACTGACCAATCTATTTGTTTTCCACCAAAAGACGACTGAGTCGCACATTTAATCCGTGATCAATTCGAATCGAGACGAGACGATAACTTTTTACATACGAAATTCCATGTATTAAATGGCGCCGCTGCCGGCTCTTTTCGTAAAGATTAACGGTTTTCTGTGAGAGACGCGTTAAATTTTGGGAACCGTTCACTCGTGAACGTTATTTTTCTTGCTCAAAAATTTTCAAAAATCCATAAAAATTAAAAATTGTTAAAAATCCATAAAAATTAAAAATTTTCCAAAATCCAAAAAGATTTTTATTTTTACACGTACATATATATTGTCTATTTCTTTGGTATCTTTTTCTTTTTCTTTTGCAGGTGTATGCGTACTAGATCTTCAACTTATATTGAGCCCGAGACTTGTGAAGATTTAGATATGGCTGGTGTACACAACAACAATAATCCACCCCACCCCAAGATGAATAACAACAACAATGTTCCCCCACCCGATCTTTGAAAGATGGAGGAGCTTTGTCAACCTACGATGAATGGACGAGGAGGACCGATTGCGCCGATGCAAATCACGGCTCAAGAGTTTTCGTTGAAGCATCACATGATCCAACAAGTCCAAAATACTTTTCCATTTCGCGGATTGCCGGATGATGATGCAACAAACACCTCGACAAGTTCATTACCGTTACTCAAAGCATGAAGTTTCCCGGGGTTACTATTGATTTTCTTCGCCTTCATCTATTTCCACACACCTTATCCCACCATGCAGAAAAATGGTTTGACCGTCTTCCAAAGAATTCAATTCATACTTGGGACGAGATGACTCAACGATTTTTGTCGCGCTACTTTCCACCATCCATGGTCACGAGCCTTCGGAATCAAATTAGTGGATTTACACAAGAACCTAATGAATCACTTTTTGATGCTTGGGAATGATATAATGTTTTGATCGATTGATGTCCAAACCACAACATGCCCCCCGTCACCTTAATTGATACTTTCTACAATGGTTTAACTTTTCGTGATCGTGATACGATTAATGCAGCCACCGGTGGCACATTTATGAAAAGAAGACATGAGGAGTGTAGAGAGCTTATCGAGAACATGACTACTCATCACAAAAATTGGGATTCATCCGCATCCTCAAGATCAAACCCGAGAGTCAATGTGTCTTCTACTTCTTCAAACCCTGATATCACCGAATTGACCCACGTAATGGTCGAAATGAGCAAAAATATGCAACTTTTGGCTACAAATCAACAACAACAAGTTAAAGTTGTAGCACTTTCCTGTGAGATTTGCGGGGGTCCTCATTCATACACTGATTGTCCATCTACTCATGAAAATCCGGAAAAAGTGTATGTGGCTCATGGTAACTATTCAACGGAAAACTACCATGCCCGAACTCAAGGTGATCGTAACTTGCTAAGTTACCGTTCTAACAACTTTCTTTCACCCGGTTTTTATCCTCAAACCCACAACCTCAACACCTACAATAGAAGCAACCCAAACCCACCTCGAGCTTCTAATCCTTATCACCCACCCGCTCAACAAGCACCACCCAATAATCAAGATGTTGAAACTTTCATGAGGACCCAAGGAGAGCTAGTTAAGAATCTACAAAGCCAAATCATCAACTTGAAAGGAGATATCACTAAGCAAGGGAATGATATTAGAACCGAGCTTCGACATGATATGAAAACCTCTTTTAGCAATCAAACAAATGATTTGAAGAATATGATGGCTAGTTTCTTTCCAAGTACTCAACCCTCTACTTCGGGCTCTCTTCCTTCTAATACCGTCACCAACCCAAGAGCGAATGTGTAACACCCCACCATGGCAGAATATGGGGCGCGACGTATGGGTATCATCACAACAAACGGTGTCTCTATAGAGAAAACTAAAATGCAACTATAATGTCATAAAATGGTGACACAAATGTCATGACAATATCTCAACAATGCAGGAGTCTAGGTAAGTAGGTAACAGTCCTACCTCTTACCCAAGACAAACAAATAACACTAACAATCACATATAGGTGCCAACAATATCACTACCGAAACAATCAGAAAGAAAATAAACTAAGAAGGAACGGGGATCTCCTTCTAAATGCATTCCTACTCGACTCCAATCCTAGCCACATAAGTTCTCACGTTTAACCACGTATCACCTAAAAGAGACACCAAAATACGTCAACATAAAGTTGGTGAGAGTCATAGGTATAGACTCCAACGCTAAATCAGTTACAAGCTGTGAATAACAACCATGAAAACAATAACATATGGACAATGCGCTACAAGTATGCATTAACAACTAGCATTCATGTTCAATCAATCATCACAATACCAAGGCATCACGCCTTACCAACAACCACAATTTCCAAGGCATCACGCCTTACCAACAACCATAATTTCCAAGGCATCACGCTTTACCAACAACCATAATTTCCAAGGCATCACGCCTTACCAAACACCATGGTACCATAGGCGCCCATACACCTATGTACCAATCCCAAAGCCACTACCTTGTCATTAACCATTGGTCCCATAGACGATCACGCTATGTACCTATCCCAAGGCCACTACCTTGTCATACACAAACAAGAACCACATAGCAGTTAATCACATAAAGTACACACAAGTCCATCTCAAATCACAAACACATTCACAACATCAATTTAGAAAATAACTCAACACAGTGTCTCTTCCATCCCATCTGGAAGTCAAAATCAATAATAAACATGGGACTATGAAACTCACCTGATTGAGCTCCTCCAAGAGTCCGCACACTAGCAAAAGCTAACAAACCAAAAACACATAATCAATACACGAACGAATCACCAAGCTGGCTCATCAACCTATGATGGACATCTAACCTACTCCCATATATACACCTCATCTATATGCTCTAAGCATCCCATTACACCCCTCTATAAAGCCCTTAACTCATTTTATTTTATAACACATCCCGTTAACATTTTATCAAAAACAGTCCCAGTTTTAGGTCTCCAAACTATAAGCCAAACGCCCACCTAAACACACCCATGATCTCTGTAAAGAGAATATTCATACTTTCACATACGTTAGCTAACACCTCCCACTTGCCCTAACCTTAAAGCTACTGTTAAGGCCTCGATATATTTATATATATTATCGTCATTCTAGATTTACTGATTTTAGACGTATAAAAAGTTTGTTATGATTAGGGGGTCTTACCCTAAACCACAACCTTAGCCCAAGTGCAGATACTTACTACAATATATAAACCATCTCTCATGTTCGTTAGAAGATCCCAATGCAACCCTAAGTACCCCAAACAACCCAAAACTTAAAAAGAAAACATGCTGAATTCAAAACTGATTTGACCTCCGACTGTTGTAACCTGTTTTTGACCCACTTCCCTACCTCCAATTCAGTTCTCGTTTCTTGATTTAGAAAGCCAACTCAATTACCTATCCAGGGCTAGCTTGATCGCATCTTGAATGTTCCTAGAACTCTAGATATGATCAAAAAAATAGACTCAAAATTCTGCCTAGTTTTTAAAAACGGGTTTAACAAAATTAACCTCATTAATTAACCCTAATCCCTCTAATTACAAGTCCTAATTTATTTAATCATTAAAATATGATTAATATACTGTTTTTAATTAAACCCTAACCTAAATCCATCATAAGATGATGATAGAACATTAAAAACAATTTATATGAAAAGGGTTTTGAAGATTTACCTTTAAATTAATGGAAGATGAGAAAAACCCAATTTTTGAAGAACCCTAATTGGCCACCATTGTTAAAATTCGACTATGAGATGTTATGGGGGTGAAAAACCTGATTATTTTGGTTATGGGATGGGTTTGGTTAAGTCCTAAAGGCCTCCTAATCCCATTACAAGTCCATTGGGCCTGTTTTTGGGCTTTTTAATTATTTTCTTCCTTCCTTTTCTTTTAATCATAATAACCGACCCTCCCCTCTTAGATTTCGTTTTTTATTTATTTTAATTATTAATAATTGTATTAATAATATTACTTTAATTTTCCTTAATTTATTTCAGCTCCTAAAGCCTCCAAAACCTCAAAACCGTAAAACTAGTCAAATTTACGCGTTTTACCGTAAAAGACGTAAAATATACACTTTATAAAAAATCTCAAATTTTGAAATAAACTTTATACCATATGACTAATTACCTCATCCGAGACCTCTAAATGATAAACCGTAAATCGTAAAAATACGATTTTCTATAATACATATACGTATACATAAAACCATTAAATAACACCATCTCACTTCATAGTCACTACTATGTGAACTCATGAACATGAAATCATCACACATCGTTTCACTCACAAGGTACCCCGTACCGGAAACGATATCCAAACCACAAATTATACACACCAATAAGCACATAAACACGTAAAGACACGTAACTAGCACCAAAATAAAACTAAGTGACGAACCTCAAAACCAGGGTTGTCACATCACTCACTCCTAATAGAAATCTCGTCCCGAGATTTACTCCTTAGGATCAAATACACGAACAACAAATCACATGAGGATACTTGTTCTAAACGAACTCCTCTCATTTCCACGCGAACTTTAGTTCAAGTTTCAAAATACCACATATACAAACAAAAAATAATTAAACTTATTGCCAAACTCTTGACCTCACAGTCAATAAATCTCACAAATGATCTTTGATAAGACAAAGATTCTTATTAACACAAGTCCCGAATAACTGTACATGCAAAATGCATTCTCAAACAACTTTTACCAATCTCAATACACGAAATGTATCATGTATACAACTCATTTCCCCCAGGTAATTCTATGCTCATAAGATAATGGTCCGATCTTTCCAAAGATCATAAATGGACCTACCAAACTCTACATCAGCACTTCCATTTTGCCAAAACATACCACCCGTTACTATGGGTGAAACTTCCTACATAACTATGTCACTAACTCTAGTGGTTTCCTCCTTTTCTACATAGTATCCCTTGTTGCTCTCATCCTTTCCACAAACATCATTACCACATTAGTAGCCTCTTTTACCAATTCTAGTCCACAATGGGGACAACTCACCCTATCCTTTCATATAGTGCCTCAAACGGCATTTATCGACTTCTAGTATGATAACTATCATTATATGAAAACTCAGCCATCGCTAAAGAGTTTCCTAACTCCCTCTAAATCAATCACTCATGCACTTAGTGTAACCCCTAAGGTTGTATAAATATCTCAATTGCCCATCCTTTTCCAGTTAGCTGGATATACTCATATCCAATCATGTTCCTCAACTCTCTTTAGTCTGTACTCCAAACTACTTAAAAATCCCAATTTCCTTACCAAGTGACCTATGGCGGTCTTTCACATACCCATTAGTTCTTCCTCAACTCCTACCATACATCACGATGTGAGGCTTCCCTTGCCATAATCCTTCATAAGGCATTCCATACATATTTGGCTAACTTTTATGCAAAACCCTCTATTCCATCACATCCGTACGCACTCCTTCCAACTTCTCAACTACGTGACTACTCATTCCTCTTGAAATATGAGATGAAAAAGTCAGTCTATCGATTATCACCCAACTCTCGTCACCTTCCCCAATTTCGTCCTTACATCCCCCCTTTCCAAGCTACTCCTATCTATGTAGGAAGTATAGTCTACGTCCCTTTTTCCCATATGATTGTCCAAGCCACGCAACATACATGTTGACGCGTTCTCTGCTTTAGACAACTTAACTTGCGCAACCTACATCCTTCATCCAAACCACCCTAATACGTCATCCCTATAGTTCAAGTTTGTCTCAGCTTCACTTCATTCTTCTTATTCCATGTCTTAACAATCATGCTTGCCTTTCCCAGATGGTACTTGGCCTTGCAATTTTCTTTCATCACTTAACTCCACCCATCACGTTTTCCAAATGTTCAATCAAGATGATTGAATATGTGTTGGAGACGTTCATGATCCGTATAGATCATTCTCCACGTCTCGTACACAAAATGCCTCTAACATCCTAGGCAGATATAATAGTCCAGCTCCACTAACTAAGTCTATCCAGTTCTTCATCTGCAGTTCCTGCAACGTATAAGCGATCGCCTTTCTTTGCCGTCCTTGTACGCGTCCAAATCCTTGCTCTACGTATCGTCATGCTTTGCGAATTCATCCAGTCCTTCCGATAATGCCAAGATTTGCTCATCATTCAATCCACCTCTTCAGCCTCCAAAATGCTTCCTCGTCCTTCTTCACTTCGCCCCTTGCTGGTTCCACGATATGCCATCATTTCTGACTACTAGTCCTGGCCAACTTAATCCTAAAACTCACACTTGAAAATCTCACGTTTAACTCCACTCCAAAACCAACACATAATTTGCCTCACTCCCCTTCTTAGATTTGAGTAGATCAAGATGTCGTCGATACTCCCGATGAAAACTCGTTTACATACGTTCATGCACACTCGGTTCATTGACTCCATGAGAACCGCTAGTGCTTTGGCGAAGCCAAATGCATAACCGTAAACCCAAAACGTTCATACAACATCCTTAACAGTTTCAAGTACGTCCTCCTTGCACCCTCTCCTAGAAGCAATACGAATAAATTTCTACCTCGTTCTACTCGCGAAAAATCTACACGTATTCTATAAGACCAATACTCCCTCTTATCAGAACACTCACCCGCTTCCACATCACATTTACTACCAAGCAACTCAACCTTTATCCTGAATCCCTTGCAATTTCTAACCACTCTCTATGGCGCGTTACTTATGTCAATATCCATACATTATACAAATCTATATTCCTCTCCCTGGTACTCCAAAGAGACCATATATTCGTATTAGTTCGTCTACGAACTTCTTCCCTCTCCACCAAGGGCATTCCGACCGTTCTCTCATGGCCACCTACTTAATCGTGTAGGCGCGACCAAGTCTTTCATATGACTACCTCAACGCTTCCAAACAATACGAAACCAAAACTACATCCTGAATCCACCAGATACGGTCGACGAATCAAACCCACGGATAACTAACGACATTTCACGTGCACCAATTAAAACAAGTCAAAAACCACGAGACTCAAAAGAAAACTCAAACCCAAAACGTGTATCCATTCAAAATGACCCATTTCAACGAAAAATACTCCAAGAAACACCCAATGGCAACCAAAACATATTACGCCCCGCGACATCTTATTTAAACCGTGCAAAAGATCGACTTTTCCAAAAGAATATATATATATATATATATATATATATATATATATATATATATATATATATATATATATATATATATATATATATATATATATATATATATATATATATATATATATATATATATATATATATATATATATATATATATATATATATATATATATATTTTCTTTACCTCCCCACATCTATGTGATTCAAACAATCTACAAACAACCCTCTTGACAAACTCAAAACTCAACTCAAAGACTAGGCATCCCGTGCATCCCAAATCATAAAAATGAAACTACTATTCAAACTCAACCTTGAACCCGACACTTGTACAACAATTCCGACCAGTCCACTGACCTCCCATGACTATACATTCTGAATATTTGATAAGTACGTTCCGAGTACATAATTTTTGGCTTTTGAATCACCCAAAAAGCTCTAAAACGAACAAGTTATGACCAAAACAGTTTTATATTAATGAAAGATAAAATTGTATGTGAAATCTTCATAAACTCAATTTAACCTTGTATTAATAATTATAAATGACGTGAATCGGTTAAACCCAATTGTATAACCTATGTGAGTAGAAAGAAATTTTACTTCGCTTTATTTTAAAGAAAGTCTTTTAGAATTTGAAATAAATAAGTGTTGATTAAAAAGAAACTTATGTTACATCTTGTTTCAAACACGACTCCAACACCTTACCCTTATTTTACCGAATACAACCAACTATCTAACCCTATAATAGATTTCCAAGTCCCCCTTTTTCTCAATATATACCGACCAAAAGAAATGTAAGACCCAACACAAAAGATTTCATTATCTCAAAAGAAATCACAAGTTATTTCAATAGACTTAAAACCAAGAACACCATTTTAAAATGTACACGTGAAATACGAAAATCAAAGAATACGCTACAAGACACACTTCAAAAGATTCCAAACGTCGTTGAAACTCCATCAAACTCCAGCACCATAAAACACGAACAAACACAAAGTACGTTCAAGTTATAATAACTAGTGAACGACCATATACCATAACTTAACACATAGTAGTATATATACATCCGCATATGTATACCTATTAAATCACCCAAAACATACTCGTTACCATACATGTCGGATCAACCAATCACGTCATACACTCGTTTTTCCATACGAGTAATCACCATCTCACCATGCCACAACAAGGCATAAAGCCCATCACCAAAATCAAACCATATCGTGTGACCCCATAATCACACAACACAACTATAACCCAAAACATAAAACACAAAAAGAACAATAGCCATATCATAGGCAGCCATTACATAAACCCATATATTATACGTATACCCCAAATTCTACATCTCATCATATACAAGCATGTACTAACCCTCTTTCATGCAACCATACTTGAGAACCCATTGAAGTTATGGTACTTGTATATCTATGTTGGCCACCATACTTATACAATTACCCTTTCCCCAATGCACTCCCTCCTATGATGACACTTATAAGAATCAATACAACATATAACACATAAATCCACCAACTCACCTAAGCACATAATCACATAACCAATAAGGTCCAAAACTCCATCTATAAAAATAACATAATAAAACTCTTGGAATACAGAAATCCATAGTCTAGCTAAAACAACATAGACTAAATCCAAAACGAAAACATAATCAGTTATAAGTCATGTCGCCCGTAAGAGTCAGCTTAAAATCCTTCATACCCACCTACTCCTAATAACTCGAACCATCACACGATTCTTAGGGAACATGACTTAAACATCAAAAGGAAAATACTGTACCTCAGGTACATAAAATAACCCAACAACAGATAGAAACTAACATGTACCAAATTATGTACTATAATGTACAATTTAAACAAAATACAACAATGACTAGCGTGGATGATTATGGTTCAACCAGCACTAGTCACACCCCGAAAAGAAAATAACATGTGGCTAAGTATGAACTTACTATGGTTCAATTCATACTAGTCAAAACCTCGCACACATCAATTTATGTAAAATGCACACATAATCCTATGACGCCTATATGCAGGGACACTTAAGCTATAGACTAGGCTATGCGACTAGGCAACCTAATTCTCTATAACCATTGTCTTTGATACCATTCTGTAACACCCCACCATGGCGGAATATGGGGCGCGACGTATGGATATCATCACAACAAACGGTGTCTCTATAGAGAAAACTAAAATGCAACTATAATGTCATAAAATGGTGACACAAATGTCATGACAATATCTCAACAATGCAGGAGTCTAGGTAAGTAGGTAACAGTCCTACCTCTTATCCAAGACAAACAAATAACACTAACAATCACATATAGGTGCCAACAATATCACTACCGAAACAATCAGAAAGAAAATAAACTAAGAAGGAACGGGGATCTCCTTCTAAATGCATTCCTACTCGACTCCAATCCTAGCCACATAAGTTCTCACGTTTAACCACGTATCACCTGAAAGAGACACTAAAATACGTCAACATAAAGTTGGTGAGAGTCATAGGTTTAGACTCCAACGCTAAATCAGTTACAAGCTGTGAATAACAACCATGAACACAATAACATATGGACAATGCACTACAAGTATGCATTAACAACTAGCATTCATGTTCAATCAATCATCACAATACCAAGGCATCACGCCTTACCAACAACCATAATTTCCAAGGCATCATGCCTTACCAACAACCATAATTTCCAAGGCATCACGCCTTACCAACAACCATAATTTCCAAGGCATCACGCCTTACCAAACACCATGGTACCATAGGCGCCCATACACCTATGTACCAATCCCAAGGCCACTACCTTGTCATTAACCATTGGTCCCATAGACGATCACGCTATGTACCTATCCGAAGGCCACTACCTTATCATACACAAACAAGAACCACATAGCAGTTAATCACATAAAGTACACACAAGTCCATCTCAAATCACAAACACATTCACAACATCAATTTAGAAAATAACTCAACACAGTGTCTCTTCCATCCCATCTGGAAGTCAAAATCAATAATAAACATGGGACTATGAAACTCACCTGATTGAGCTCCTCCAAGAGTCCGCGCACTAGCAAAAGCTAACAAACCAAAAACACATAATCAATACACGAACCAATCACCAAGCTGGCTCATCAACCTATGATGGACATCTAACCTACTCCCATATATACACCTCATCTATATGCTCTAAGCATCCCATTACAACCCTCTATAAAGCCCTTAACTCGTTTTATTTTATAACACATCCTGTTAACATTTTATCAAAAACAGTTCCAGTTTTAGGTCTCCAAACTATAAGCCAAACGCTCACCTAAACACACCCATGATCTCTGTAAAGAGAATATTCATACTTCTACATACGTTACCTAACACCTCCCACTTGCCCTAACCTTAAAGCTACTGTTAAGGCCTCGATATATTTATATATATTATCGTCATTCTAGATTTACTGATTTTAGACGTATGAAAAGTTTGTTATGATTAGGGGGTCTTACCCTAAACCACAACCTTAGCCCAAGTGCAGATACTTACTACAATATATAAACCATCTCTCATGTTCGTTAGAAGATCCCAATGCAACTCTAAGTACCCCAAACAACCCAAAACTTAAAAAGAAAACAGGCTGAATTCAAAACTGATTTGACCTCCGACTGTTGTAACCTGTTTTTGACCCATTTTCCAACCTCCAATTCAGTTCTCGTTTCTTGATTTAGAAAGCCAACTCAATTACCTATTCAGGGCTAGCTTGATCGCATCTTGAATGTTCCTAGAACTCTAGATATGATCAAAACAATAGACTCAAAATTCTGCCCAGTTTTTAAAAACGGGTTTAACAAAATTAACCTCATTAATTAACCCTAATCCCTCTAATTACAAGTCCTAATTTATTTGATCATTAAAATATGATTAATATACTGTTTTTAATTAAACCCTAACCTAAATCCATCATAAGATGATCATAGAACATTAGAAACAATTTATATGAAAAGGGTTTTGAAGATTTACCTTTAAATTAATGGAAGATGAGAAAAAACCAATTTTTGAAGAATCATAATTGGCCACCATTGTTAAAATTCGACTATGAGATGTTATGGGGGTGAAAAACCTGATTATTTTGGTTATGGGATGGGTTTGGTTAAGTCCTAAAGGCCTCCTAATCCCATTACAAGTCCATTGGGCCTGTTTTTGGGCTTTTTGATTATTTTCTTCCTTCCTTTTCTTTTAATCATAATAACCGACCCTCCCCTCTTAGATTTCGTTTTTTATTTATTTTAATTATTAATAACTGTATTAATAATATTACTCTAATTTTCATTAATTTATTTCAGCTCCTAAAGCCTCCAAAACCTCAAAACCGTAAAACTAGTCAAATTTACGCGTTTTACCGTAAAAGACGTAAAATATACACTTTTATAAAAAATATCAAATTTTGAAATAAACTTTATAACTAAGTCCTAAATGACTTAAAACAATCCCGAAAAATATCCATATGACTAATTACCTCATCCGAGACCTCTAAATGCTAAACCGTAAATCGTAAAAATACGATTTTCTATAATACATATACGTATACATAAAACCATTAAATAACACCATCTCACTTCATAGTCACTACCATGTGAACTCATGAACATGAAATCATCACACATCGTTTCACTCACAAGGTACCCCGTACCGGAAACGATATCCAAACCACAAATTATACACACCAATAAGCACATAAACACGTAAAGACACGTAACTAGCACCAAAATAAAAGTAAGTGACGAACCTCAAAACCAGGGTTGTCACAGAATGTGAGTGCTATTACTACACGCAGTAGAGCAACCTTAGTAGGACCATATATCCCTCCCCCAATTACTCCATCTACACCTCATCCACCATAATTTATCCCTCCTACTCCCACGCCTAGTATTAGTTCTCCATTACCGTCTCCACCTCTTACTGAAGTAGTACCCAAGAAACACCCTTCACCAACCCCACCTTCCACCTGTAAACCTTTAACATCTCAACCTTTACCTGCTACACCTACACCAACTAAACCCAACATCCCTTATCCTTCTCGGTTAGACAAGAGCAAATTGCTTACTAAAGAGGATTCTCAAGTCACTTCTTTTATGAAGATGATCTCTCAAATGAATTTCAAAATTAGCCTCGTTGAAGCACTTGTCCAAATGCCGAAATTTGTGAAAGCATTCAAGGAATTGCTTAACAAGAAGGAAAAGATGGTTGAGTTTGTCAACACACGCTTAAATGAAAACTGTTTTGCAGTCATTCTTAAAGAATTTTCGGAAAAACTTGGAGATCCCGGTCGTTTTGTGTTGCCTTGCATTTTCAACAAAACCGAAGAATTTACTGCCTTAGCCGATCTCGGGGCAAGGATAAATCTGATGCCTTTAAGTGTTTATAAAATACTATCATTACCCGACCTTACTCCAACAAAGATGACACTTGAGCTTGCAAATCGCACTCTCGCTTACCCCGTTGGTATTGCCGAAGATGTGTTCATTAAAGTGGGCACCTTCACTTTTCCGGTCGACTTTGTTGTTGTTGATTATGAAATGGACCCTCGTATTCCGTTAATACTTGGTCGACCATTCTTGAGAATTGAAAAAGCCTTAGTCGATGTTGCCGAAGGTGAGTTAATCTTAAGAGTCGGGAATGAGGCACAAGTTTTTAAAATGGGGAAGATCACAACCAAACCCAATGGAAGAGAATCGGCGAATATGATTAATGTGCTTGATGATTTTGTCGTCTACAACAATCCTCTTTTCGATTCTTGCTATGATAATCCACTGTTCAAAGATGATGTGTATGATTCTCTCTCCAATTTAGATCCTCCACCAATTCATTAGTCTCCTCCAATTTATGATGACTATGATGATGATTCTAGTTCCGATGGGGATGATTATGATAATTTTGTTTCAAAGTATCCAGACATGCCAACTTAGGATGACTTTGATGATATCGATACTCTTTCAAGTGATTCTTCATATGATGACCTTACTACTACTTTTGATGAAGATCCTCCAACAACAATGCTTGATCCTACTTTGGATGACTGAGGATTTGCTATATATGATCCGGTGGTCTAACATGATGGTAAATGGTGGTGGAAGCCATTGTTGAGAGAAAGAGAAAGAGAGGTTGTGTGAAAGAAAGGAAAAATATATTAAAAGTGAAAATGACACAAGCAACACCCCTCCTTGGAAGCTAAGGAGGGGTATATATAGTCACATACGACCCTTAAACTATACATTGTACCTAGTCTAGTCTAAGCGTGTGTGACTATGATAACTAATGGGAATTCTTAAATGTCGTCACATAAAGTGAGTTTCCAACAATCTTCCCTCATGGGACGACGTGTAGAATTCCTTACAATATTTTTCCTAACAAGTACATAATGATAAGAACAAGAGCTTTCATGAAGCGTCCAATGCTGATGAAGTCTTCTGAGGCCTTCGTCTTCAAAACGACTCATCTTTAAAGTAATTTGTAGAAGAAATACTGTAACGGCACGAGCTAAGTAACCCATACACTTTTGGTTAAAGAGAAGCTTCTGAATTAACTTCCCCCTAATTCATGCCACATAAACTTGATGTAGAAGCTTTTAAATAGCTTCCCCCTAAACCGACAATCCTCGTAAGCAACTTCAAAGCTTTCAATAAAGCTTAGAATGATTAAGCGCACAGCGGAATCTAACAAGCAAATCCCATCATATAACATGATAACGTTGCTAAGAGGGATTGAAAGTAAGGGGTACACCAAGTAGATCAACAACTTTTCTTCTCACGCTTGAATAATTCTTCTGAATTTTTTCTTCCCCCTGAGAGTTCAAGTAATGCATACCAGAAAGAATCAAGACATTTCTTCCCCCACATAGTTGAAGAAAGTAAATCAATCCCAATTATGAAGCTCAAATACTGAAGTGGACACTTTATCCCATTCATGAAGTTGACATCGTAACACCAGAGTCAATTAAGTCCCGAAAATACACATATCTTCTTCTAGAGATGCACCAGAGTCAATTAAGTCCCGGGAATGCATATAGGATAATGATGATGAATAATTGCAACAACCAAACAATTAAACATCGAATCAGTAGTGTACCGTTTAGAGATTGATAACACCACGAGTTAAAACACTGATTTTCTCTGCGGGTATGACAAATGTCATCCCGGAATGTCTTCAAATCAAAAGAAGGTATGAAGTTCATCACGTGTACTCGTTGTACGTTCAATGTGTCTTCTTCTCCCCTTTTGATGGTTTCGAAACTCGGAACCATCAATAAATCGTAAGCACATGAACCTGAAAATCTCGAGAGAATAATACATAAGCTTAATTATATTCGGTGAGAATCAGCAGTTGATCGAAAATCTCTACTCATAAACTCTCCATGGCCAACTTTACCAACCCACTTTGAAAGCAATTTGAAGTGACCACTGATAGAATGAACCGGATACATCAAACGTGAAACTGAATAAGAATCCTTCGACCTTGTGACTTAAGCTTGCACAATTGTTGAATGAGGAACGGTGGAGAAATCTCTAAGTACTCAATGCATCACTGAAGAAGTCTATAAGCACAACACCTCTTGAAATTATCCACGTCGACTAAGCGCGTGACACTGAGTACAACAATGTAACCCCTTTAAGTGATAGTTATCCGAGTCATCAACCAACCACCCCGATCCCGGAAACTAGATAACCAAGTCGTCATTCTAAGATTAAGCACGAGAAAGTTATCTTTGAAGGGTAAAATAAGTTCACGCCTTCGAAAAAATTCGTCTCCGTCTTCAAATAATTAATACCCGATCCAAAAAAAATCTGTAGTCACTAAAAAATCGCCCATTTTTTCTTGGTCTCGCCTCAAATAAATTCTCGGCACATTTGTCACGTTACTTTGTCACGTCACTTTTGTCCTGATGTTGACCGAAGTATAACTTAATACACACAAAGTTTATACAAAAAATTCAATTTTTTTTTTAAAAATTGTGTGTATAAGAAAAAAGTCAGACGGCCCATCATAGAATTAGACAACGTCAACAAACTTTTGGCCCATCATTTTCAGCCCATTGACATTGTGAAACCTCGTCGAACAATTTGCAAGTGAAAATCAGATAGACAGGCCCATCATTAATTAAATACTCGGTCCACAAATTGGTATATAACACTCACAACTCCTAATTCCACTCACAGTTAACCAAACCTAAACTAATTCTAGTATTCTCCGCCCCCATTTTATTTCCTTGTAAATGCAGCCACAAAAAAATAGCTAAAAACTCATCTCTTTTAATCTTAGATCATCAAATCAAACCTCCATTATCAAACACTGACTTTATATATTCATTCTCTTCAAATCTAGAAATCTCATAAGCAAACCTATACCGTGATTCGAGTAAGCCCAATGAGCAGCAAGTCTTCAAGATCAATAAGTTGTTCTCGGGGCTAACAAATGGAATCATTCGAAGGATCTCAGGTAGGTAATTGATTGCATGTTGGTTTATGTGTATGAATCGAAATAAAGAACTGATTATAACATGCTTGTTATACATCATTCTTAGATTTCGTAGATTAAAAGTGGTTAATTCCAAACATTAGATCTGTGAAGATTAGTTTCCGATGTATAGATCTTAATAAGATCTTGTTATATCTTTAAAAGATATAAGTCGAAACATAAACTGAGATCATAATTAAGTTGGTTTGAGTCTAGAGTCTATGGGGTTTTAGGAGACGATGGGATTAGGTTAGTTATGGATGGTGTTGTGGTGATATAAGGTTGGCAGTTGAGTCGACTCAGTGAGTTAACTAAGTCAACTCGGTAATTACCGAGTTGACTCGGTTGAGATGGTTTCGGTCAATTGTTAAGCCTAAACATCATGGTCATGGTCATGTAAGTTTTAAACTGCATCGTAGTCAAACATTTTTTAAACCCATCGGAATCTAAAAGAATTTCCATCGCAGTCTTAAAAAAATGAACCCATCGCAGTCAAAAGATTTCCATCGTAACATGAGTCAGATGGTCATCGCAGTCAAGCTTTTTAGACCCATCGCAGTCTAAAAATTTAAGCCATCGCAGTCTAAACTTTTTAGTCCATCGCAGTCTAAAACTTTGACCTAACGCAGTCTAAACTATGTAGTCCATCGTAACATGATGTCCCATCGCAGTTTAAACTAGGACCCATCACAGTCTGAACATGAAGACTCCATCGCAGTCGATGTCCCATCGCGATGGTACCCATCGCAATGGTACCATCGTAGACAACCCATCGCACTCAATGCGATGCACCATGAATCTGAAATCTTATCCGCGAGATATCCTTGTTCCTGAAAATCCGGGTATGGTAATCTAAATCTGAATATTTTTCTGGGTAACTTCGTTATCATAAACAACAAGATAAACCCAGAAAAAAAAAAATACCAGATCAAAAAATGGACCAGAAACAGTAGACGATATGAATACCAGATTACCACTTTTGACCACTTTTTGAATATCAAGAACAACAAGACAACTTTTGACCATAGATGAATAAGTTTTAATGAAACCAGTGAAACTGTGGACAAAAAATAACAGGACGTGACAAAAAACTTGTGAATATGATAAAAAAACACAACAAACCGTGACAAAAATGATATAGATTCGAACCAAAAAAAAAATTTATAGACCACCTAAATCGAAAATAAGAACGATCCAAGGATGGAACCGAGGCTCTGATGCCAATTGAGGATTTGCTATATATGATCCGGTGGTCTAACATGGTAGTAAATGGTGGTGGAAGCCATTGTTGAGAGAGAGAGAAAGAGAGGTTGTGTGAAAGAAAGGAAAAATATATTAAAAGTGAAAATGACACAAGCAACACCCCTCCTTGGAAGCTAAGGAGGGGTATATATAGTCACACACGACCCTTAAACTATACATTGTACCTAGTCTAGTCTAAGCGTGTGTGACTATGATAACTAATGGGAATTCTTAAATGTCGTCACATAAAGTGAGTTTCCAACAATGACTACTCATTTGAGGAAGATTTTGCTACTTTTCTCAACACTTACTTCCCAAATGAGAGTGATTCTCCTCCTTTGGACTTTGATGATGCTCTTTATCCTCCTTTGGATATGAAGAAACCCGTTTCAAAGGAGAAGAAACCGGAAGACACCGATATCCGCAGTACCTATGTCTTGACACCTCTCTATCCACCTTCTGAGGATGAGATTGTGAGATTTATGAGTGAATCTTCTTCAAGGTCTACTAAGCCTGAGTGTTATTTTCCCCTAAAGGAAAAGGTGTTCGATCCCGGTATTGCAATTTTTAAACCATCTCAGTATCCATCTGATGAAATAAAAGGAAATATTTTTGGAACTTGTGGAGATATGCTTGCACCTCATCCTACTTTCTACCACCGTGCTTTACAACTGCTTAAGGGAACCTTGCCTACTATTCTTTGGCTTGCCTTGTTCGCCTTAAGCTTGTGCTATTTGATGGATTAAAACCATGTATTTGATCCCGGTAGATGTGTTTCAAGTTTCTTCCTATGCTAATCAAGGTCGAGTCAGGCTCACGACTCGGTTAACAAAAACAAGCGCTTCTCGGGAGGCAACCCGCAGTATCTATCCTTTTTATCTGTTTTTATAATAAGTGTAGGGGAGACCCTAGTATGTGTTTGTTGTTTTCTTTCTTATCATATGCAGGGATTCGAGCTTTTCCTTGTATATGTCCTCATTTTAACCGAAAAATTGATTTTTCGACATTTTTAAAATTTTTTGATCTATTTTGGCCTTGTAGTTTTTCCTTTGTTATAGTTATTTTATTTCGTTGCTAGAATAAATTTTAATAAAGTGGTTTTTAATTTTTAAACGTTGTGAATCTTTTGACTCAACCCGAGTTTACTTATCCAAGTTTACTCTAGCTAGTATCCTTAACGTGTTTAAGTCAAGTTTTGCTAGGCTTTTATATAGGGAACTTTAAAACGCGAAAGTCTTAACTCTCACGGGTTAAGAACAAGAACTTTTCACAAGTTCCTATAATTGATCCTAGAAAGTCGTTTATCAAGGGAACTTTAAAATGCGAATTCTAAACTTGAAAAAGTCTAAGAAGTTGCAAGACCCTATAGATGACTTGAAACCTCAAAACTTTGATTTAATTGGCTAAGCATCCACGAGTCTCATTCCTTGAGATTTTAAATTGTGGAGAACGAGAGATGATAGAGTCAATTATAAGTTTGGTACTCTTTCATGAATTTATGTCACTACAAGAAAATAGGCCTATTGCAACATTTTACAAGCAACACTTTGTAAATGTGTTGCTTTTTTCCCAAATTGATGAAAAGGCAACGTTTTATAAAATAAGTGTTACATATTAATATAAAAAAAACAACACTTTTATTGAAGTGTTGCAATTTTGAAAGTATTAGGCAACACAATTAGAAAGTGCGACAATTGCTAACTCGTATTAGTTACAAAATAGTTTGACGAAAATATATCCCGCTTACCTTTTCATTAGTTCCCGCCGTTATTTTTACCAAAAATTAAAACCTTAATATGCCCCGCCTCCTTTTCTTTCTTCATTTGCAGATCCACACAAGTTTCTAAGTGGACATTCAAACCTTTTGATTTTTTATTTAAGCCTTCTTCTTGACTTTCTACTCAAATCAATAACGATAAGGTAATCATCTCATATTATTTCTGTTATTAACTAGAACTTCCCGGGTCTAATTTCATATCTACCGTCTCCCGATTAATTGAAGTTTTATGAAATCCAAAACTTGTATACCAAAATTAGTGATCTATTTTTTTAATAGCCTCATTTTACATGTTATATTTGTTTATATATAATTATTCAATCCCTAAATTTAGGGATCTATTACATCTTCTAATTCAAGACTCCGGCTACATCCACAATTACATAACCAGAAGGTACTAACTATAGATCTCTGGTTAATTAAATAATTGTAACTAATTGTGTTTGGATTTACTTTCGTTACCCATATTTTAACCAAGTTTTTTGTTTGTGTATGCAGTTTATTTTGTTCAACTTATTACTATGATTTTTTTATTATTTTTCGAGATATATAAGAAAATGCAAAGAATGGAGTTCTGGTCTCTGGTTACGGCTTTTTGGTTATAGTCTAGTGACATTATGTCTCCTTGAGGTATCACTTTCGTTATTCTAATTTGAAGAATTATGAGTTTAGGATAGGATTACGTACAAGGACAATAATGCTAACTGCTTATGTTAGATCTTGTAGGTACTTGTCTAAGGTCTATTATATTGGATCCTTTATTATGTTCCTTCATTGAATTTGTATTGTTGTTCATATTATTGGTAACTAGGATATCTGTGTCGTAAAGAGCATGAGCCTTAGTTCAGATGTTATTGCTCGTGCAACTAGAACGAGTGTTAAAATATAGTACGGTGTTGGCTTAAAAGGTTCCTTATTTGTTTGATTAATGCTTATGCAATGAACCATTCAAATGAATTAGTTGACCTTGTTTGGCCATTAATGAATTATAACCATATCTACTACCTTAATGAATCATATTTAATTTTTTATTGAAGGTATGGATGTAGCTGCTGCTACAAAACCATGTGATGAAAGTTTCTAAGATTCCTAGCGGGCTAACAGGAGATGCGGATTCACAGGCTGAAATGGACATCTAGTTTATGTTAGGTATACTCCAAGGCAGGTAGGTTCTCTTTTCACTCTAATAGTTACTAATATTTTTTCAAGTTGATGTTTTTAATTGGCATGATTAGGGGTGTCGGTAGAGAGGGGTTAAATTGGATTGAAAGATATTGTCTGGTCATTTTGAATCGAACTCAATTACTTGACATTATTACCCGGACAGGTTTGGGTTTGATAACTAATGTTATTGGGTCAACCGATAAGACCAGAAAATCAGTTTGTAATGTGAATGGCTACTGATCTTGTTTCTATTCTTGTTGATCTGTGAAAATTAGCTGATTCCTTCAATTATTATCTACTATATGTAATGAAATTTCTACTATTCCTTTTCTTTTGAATGTTTTTATGTAATTTAGACAAAATTTACTTGCATTAGAAAGTTAGAGTTATTAGATATAATAGTCTTTAAACTCTAGTAAAATACTTTGCAGGGCATGTATACAAGGAAATTGACAATTGCCTATTTATTGATTATGTGTTACTATCACATGTCACAACCTACTAGTGCTATACAAATTGAAAAGGAAATGACATACATGTAAATTTTATGCGATTAATAGTCTTCCAATCGATGGTTTCCGATCTTATTAGTAGATATGATATTTGTGTTGTAAAGATCATGCGCCTTACTTCAGATGTTACTACTTAAGTAACTTGAATGAAAGTTTTAATGCATTACAGAGTTAGATTAGAAGTTCTTTATTTCTCTTCTTATTGCTTGTGTAATGAACCACTTGATTGAATTAGGTGACCTTGTTTGAACTTTTAAAAAATTTAAACTGTATCTACTACTTTAATGAATCGTATTTAATCTTTTATTGAATGTGTTGTAAAAGTTGCTACAAACCATAAAAAAGTTTCTAAAATTCCTAACGCCTAACAATATGTTGCTTCATTTATTGAAATATCCATCTATTTAATGTTAAGTCTTCTACACAAGCAGGTAGGTTCTCTTGTCGCTTTAAAGAATAATTTATTCGTCGATGTTCTTATTGGCCTGATGGTATATTTCCTAACTGTTATTTGTATCATATATGCACATGAGTCATATCCCTTTACACTAATCACGGAAGCACATGGATTAATAGGCGTGCCACAATTTTTATACTTCACATCATAAGATCTTGGCTATTTGAATTCGACACAATCACGAAGCAGTTTAACCTCTCTTGAATTTCAAACAACCTAGTTTGTTTGTTAAATAGTATTTTTATTAACAAAATTTAGAATACATGATAAGTTCGAGGCTTAGAGGGTGGGTTTAAATGTCGGCAAGTTTATTTTTCTACTATGTTTTCTTCATTTTTTTCTATAACTTATGTTATTGTTGTTTTTTGTCTACTTTTATTGTATAGAATGAGATAAATATTGTTAGAGACAATCGACGATACACTACTTGGAAAGACAGTAAGTTCAGTTTGTCTCTTTTTATTATTTTGCATTCTTGTATGATTAATGATGACTTCTTGTAAAATAAAAGAAACCCTCTAAACCAAATCCTTTTAAATGACGACTTGCCCAGTAAGGCTTAATCCAACAAAAATCATCCTTGTATATAGGGAATGAACACCAAGTTGTATAAATGCAAAACTTGGTTTTATTTAGTTCTAATTGACCTCAACAGGAAATGATATTGTGCGTGTGCATATCTCTTTACTCCTTGTCTTTAGATGCCATATGATAGTGCTTCTTGTTTGTCTTCATCTATTATGACCTCAAGATCAGGAAACTTGGGGTTTTTTTTTGCAAAAATGAGATGGGTTATGGGGCTCATACATTTATAAACAAGCTTTCTAGTATTGGTTTGTGTGCCTTACCTGTCAAGACCCAAGTTCAGTATTAGGGTCAACAAGAAACCCTTGATGCTCCCACTTCTTACTTGATCAACTGAAATAAGCGTCTTTCCTAATACCGGCATCACTAATGTTACTCGATTCTGTCTATGGTTTATGAGACCGTGTTTGCTCTTAGCTTTGATATCATAGTCACATTAAACATAAACCTTTTGTTGATAATTATGCCTTTTGGTTCACTGGTAATGGGAGGATAATTAGATAAGAGAACTTCCATGTGTGGGAAGAAAACATCAAATTTATCAAAAGATGGCTAAATTGCACCCTTGTTATCCTTGATTTTTGCAATGACGAATGCGATGAGCAACACACATTCACTTGAAGGTAATTTATGTTTGTTTTAGTTTCTGGTTTGATATCTTTAAAGAGCAAAAGGTAAATTATATCTATTTTAGCTTTTGCAGGTGGTTGATATAGGAACATGAACTAGCATGGGAAAAGTCAAGACTTGTTATATATTCCCCAAATTTTCAACTATAAAGACAGACGAGGGGGGTCATTAACTTCATCAAACCCATAATAACCTAAAACTTCATGGATTTTATAAGGTTTACAGGTTTATTTTTGTACATATTTATAGGACTTGTTTCTTTTTTAATTAAATATATAGGATAATTATATTACTATTAGTCATCCTTTTAATTTCAATGTATATATAAAAACTAATCTTATATTGTTTTTGTGTATAGCAGGCTACATTGTTGTGCCTTTGTTTATCAACAAAAAAATTACACCTAGAGAGCTTTGAAGATGTCAAGATTATTATAATTTTACTATTATATTAAATTATGTGTGTTAGCTTATTCTCTATTTTACATTAAATACTTGATCAAAGTACAAAATGAAAAATTCTTATTATATTTAGTTATTTCTATTATGAAATGAGAATATCAGAATGTATTTTAGATTTTCTGAATAAATTGTGTATTATAAATATCCGACATTTGTGTTGCACGAAATAAAAGTGCTACCTATCATTAGCAAAAGTGTTGCACTAATATGATAAAAAAACTGCGTTTGATACATGAAAGTGTTGTAATTCTTGCTAGTTCCATACGAAGAAGTGTTGCACATTGATATAAAAGTGTTGCCATTGATTTCAAGAGTGTCGCATCTATGTATTTGATAAGTGTGAAAACACTCATCAATTATGATCCAAACACCACTCAAAACACTGTCAAATACATAATATTTAGCTTTAAAATATCAGAATTACGCGTGTATTTGTGTTTCATGTGTTTTCAGGTAAGAAAGATACATTTTGGAATAAACATACGTTTTCAAGGATTTATTTGACGAAAAGACGAAGAAAAAGACGAAAAGATGATTCAAGGACCAATCATGCCATATTATTAAAGATCAAGGGCTGAACTTGCAAGTTTCTACAAAGAAAAGGATGAAAAGGAATTTACTTAAAAGGTTTTATAACCATTTGAAAAGAAATGAAAAGTGGAAGGATTAAAATGCAAAAGAAATGAAAAGTTTGGAAAGTTTATTAAAAACTTGGTCAATTGACCAAGACCGGTCAAAGTCACAGACACATACTCGCGTCTTCTTCTCCAACGTGAAGAGAGAGAGAGAGAGAGTTTATCAGATTTCTTATCTTTTCACCACCACAAACCTGCAAATCGATTTCCTGGATGATCAAGACGGATTCAAGAGAAACTCAAAGAAGAAAAAGTGTTCCCCTCCTTCTCCTCTACATGAGGATACAAGTCAATTAGATCAAGACTCAGTGGAGAAGAAACGCCCAATTTTGGATTGAAGATGAAGAACGAGTTATCCTCGTATTTTCCACGTGTCCACTTCTCATTGGCGAGAACACGTCACAACACCCTATCTCAATCGCCTATAAATACCGGAAGACCCCCTCATTCAAGAGGGTTAGCTTAGGGTAGTTTACACATAGTTGTAGGTGTAGTTAGTTAGTTAGTTTAGTTTTATCTCACTTTTCTTGTTAAAGTTTCGTAACGAAATCAGTTTTTTAGTTGTAACCGTTTCTTTTCTTTCACCATTAATGAAGATTTAAGCTTTCTCGTTACTGTTCAAATCTTTCTCACGTCTTGTTACTTTTAGTTAAGAGTTAGTTAAATTCTTAGTTAAAATTGTAACTAATCTTTTCCATCAATGAAAACATCAAATTTTCTTTTACATACTGAGTTCACTTTTCTATTATGATAACTACTGTACTTAAAGTTCAATGAGTTTACATGTTTTCCATATGCTTAATCTTGTCTTTGTCATTATGAAATTAGTTTGTATTTTCATTGAAACAATCAATTGAGTGATTAGAGTTCATGTACAGTTTTAATGTTAGTTTTCAAAAGCTTCTTCTATAACTGAATTCATGTTTCTGAGCAATAAGCTCATAAGCTCAAATGAGCTTGTGAGGGATTTTTGATAAGCTCTTCATAAGAATACAAGTTTTATAGTGTAGAGTTGGAGTTATCTCAGCAAGTTTGCTGAATAGATCAGAGAGTATAATAGTTTTGGTTCAGAAAGTGGAAATTGGACTTGCTGATCTGATAGTCCAGTTAATAAACAGTTGGATAAGCTGCTGTTATTAATTCCCTTCAGCAGATATGTAGCTTATCCCACAAGAGCAGTGTTTCGTTTGTTCGTTCATTTTCTATGCAGGTTTCTAGACTCAGCTCGATCCTAGAAGCAGTTAGTTAGGAGGTGTGTTTGGTTTTAAGTCGGCTCAGCGCCGCGCTTCTCGACATCAACGGGCTGGCTTCGGATGGATCGGTTAAGCGCGTTTATTTTCTGCATATGTTTAGTATGTTCTAATGGTTACTTGTTGTAGTATAAGCTTTACATGCAATCTGCTTATTTTCTTATTTGATGCTATGCTCTTTATCTGTTTAAGCTGCGATTTTATTCTTGGATTTGTAAATGTTCGATTCAGTTAGATTACTTTCTGTATTTGAGTGTTTGGTTAATGCTGTAACTGTTTCTTTTTGTAACTGATATTGACAGTAGGAGTTTGAATATGTTCTAAATGCCAATTAGTTAGGATAGGTTTGTTGAGGTGTTAATTGGTGAATTACGCTTAGATTGTGCCAGTAAGGGTTAAAACAAACTGATTTTCAGAACTTTTATTGGGCCGCTATAAGTTTTTTTGTTACTTGTCTTATTTTTGGCAATAGAGAAGTTAGTGGACAGTTAGTATCAAGGATCATTTTAGTTTATGGGCTTAGTATGATTAAAATTTCAAATGGGCTAGCTCTTTTAAAGTTTAGTTAAAGGTTGATAGTTGATTTGGGCTTATTAAACTTGAAAAACGTTATAGGGTTAAATACAGATTTAGAATTTACAATTTTACATTTTTATTTGTATTTTACATTTTTATATTTGTAGTATAAAAGTGTATTGTTCATTTTATATTTTGTGCAAAGTAATTGTCGTATGTGCTAGATGTTTTTAGTGTAGTACGTATAAGTAATAGTATAAATATTATTTTTACAATTTTTTTAGTGCTTTGTTTGTCAAGTAGCTTAAATACCAAAATTACGATTTTTAACCAAAAACAATTAAGTCTTTGCTAGAAAACGTTATATCAATTCGAATCGAGCTGAGAAGACAACTATACTAAAAAGACAAATATTAATAAGTGTTGCAATTGAGTGTAAAAGTGTTGCATTTTATTTTGAAAGTGTTACAAGTTAAAGTATTGCAATTTATAGAAATGAGCAACACTTTTGAAAAGTGTTGCATAATCCAATATAAGTGTTGCATATACCTAAGGCGACGTTGCATAACATAGCACTTGACAAAGTGTCACCTTATGCGTAATGCGACATTTTCAAGGCCTAATATAACACTTCACAGGTGTTGCCTAAACCTCATTTTGTTGTAGTGTGTGAGTTGATTATAAGCTTTTTCTCCCATCGCTTGATAATAAATTTAATTGCAATAAATAAGGTCGTACGATTTGAAAAGTTACTTAGCTTCTAGCCCAAGATCGTTTAAAAGTTGCTCGGTATTAATTAGAGTTCATAGCCAAGGCATAACTTATTGAAGCGGGATGCGAAGATTGGCGTGTCCGAAAAGGTCCTAACAAGACATGAGGGCTACATTTTGTTGCTAAAGATCCCAAGTGATGTGAAGAATCATTTATCAAAGATCAATATGAAGGATCGAGACACACGACGAAAAGCAAATACTCCCGTAAAGATCATGGAGAAATCTATCCAAAAAGGCCCTAACAAGGTATGAGGATAAATAGATTCAAGTCCTAAAAGGAGGCGGATCGTTGTATATCAAAACCCCAAATAAAGATTGGAGAAAAATGAAGAAGTCGTGGTCCAAGTATGAAGAATCTCTCAAAAAGTTCAAGTGAAGAAATTCCTATTATGAAGAGAAGACCATTATTTCATGAACGTCTCTCAAGATTTAAAGTATGAAGTCACTACCAAATATCGGTCCGAGAAAGGTCTCAAATCGTAAAGCGAGTTATGGCAAGATATGAACTTTATGAGGTCCCGAGAAGCAGTTTTAAAAGATTTTGTCCTTTAGCTAACTATTGATTAAATCGTCTCACTTTATTTTTGGCCTAAATAAACTATCGAAATAAGTCAACAATGCATCCTCGTGATCATTAAAGACAACAATAAAATATAAGAGATACACCTAGGAATAAGGGAGTCTAAGTAAATAATTGGCCCACATGAATTCGTGTTAGTTTGCTAACTTATAATAACAATGATCTCGTTTTTAAGCTTGGTATTGGGAACGTGAAACTTGAGGGTGATAAACATTCATGACATTCCAAAACCCTAAGGTAAGTTTTTGATCTTTTTACTTGTTTTCTTCCTTTGAATATTTTATAATTTTCTATCTCTTTAATAAAGGCCAATGTGGATTGATTGTGATGAAAAATGTAAAACTTTCTTTGTAATTAATGCATTACATGAGGACATTGCAATGATCAAGTGTAGGGGATTTAATAAGTGTGAAAACACTTATCCTTTTACCACTTAATTATAATAATAACCAAGCCAAAACGTGTATTTTATGTCGTAAATGTCGGAATTATGCGTGGTTTATGTTTTTGTTGTGATTTAGGATCAAAATGTGAAAAAGGAAGAAAACACGGGCTTTCACGGGCTTTTATCGAAGAAAAAGACAAAAGACGAAGTCAAAAGATCAAGAGTGCAAAAAGAACAGAAGTCCAAGGCCTATTCTGAAGATTTATCGAAGAAAAAGTCTAAAGACGGAAGTTTAATGAAGTCGAAGAACTCAAGTCTAATAAATGAAGACATTATAAGACGAGTTCAATTAATCCCGAGACAAAGTCGAAAAAGTCAAAGAATTATGAAGACGAAAATACGAGAAAGAGAAAGAAAGAAGGAAGCAACACATGCTAACCTCCCTAATCTCCTATAAATACCCTCATAATGTCACATTAGGAGGTGTTGGCTATTTGACACATAGTTCTTCCACCATTTAGTTTCATGTCATTTACTTAATTGTCATTTAATTTTCTTGTCTTGCATCTTTAATTTCTTGCCTTTAATTTCAAGTAAGTCTTTTAATTTTTTTGTTGAATCTTTTCTTTTAATCAAGTTCTTGTTTTTAATCTCTCATTCTACCTTTCTTGTTTTGCTTAATCTTTATGTTTATGTGATCAAAAAGCTTATATTTTTGTTCATATCTAGTCTTTATATGATTTAAGCTTTGAGCTTGACATGCTTATTGGCTTATTTTGTATTTAGCTTATTTGTTTTAAAGTTTTATTAAAGGTTTTGTATTTTTAAGTTTGATTTAAAAAGTTGCTTATTGTGTTTTGAAAAAGTTCTTATTTGTGCTTATTTAGTCTCTTTTATTTTCGATTTGATAAAGACTAGATTAGTGCTTATAAGTCATAGCTTATTTAGTTTTGCTCATTACAATTTCCTACTGTTATTCCGATTCACCATCGGAAAGGGGTTTTGTCATTCCGACCAGCATTCCGATTGCTAGATCGGAAAAGGGTTTCTATTATTCCGACGCGGATTCCGATGTGGATTCCGACAAGGGTCTTCTTTTTGACATTCCGATAGGTGTTGGAGTCCTTCATTCCGACAGAAGCTTTCCGATTGGATATTCCGATTGGGGATTCCAACGGAGGTGTTTTTGGATATTCCGATAGCTTCTTTTTCATACATTTCGACGAGATTCCTTTTGGTGTATACCGATTGGATTCCGACAGGATTCCGATGGAGTGTATTTCGACAGTAGGTTTTGTTTTATCATTTTGCCTTAGTTTTATTTTTAAGTTTGCATTATTTTAAGTTTTCAAATTTTCATTTTTATTACATTGTCAATTTTACTTTTCGTCAAGTTTTAATTTCGCGTCATTTAATTAATTTACTTTTAAAAGTTTTAATATTGCACCATTTACGTTTTAATTAGTTTTAGTTTTAATTACCCGTCATTTACAAGTCTTGCATTTTATTTTACTACAACAACCAATCTATTTGTTTTCTACCAAAAGACGACTGAGTCGCACATTTAATCCGTGATCAATTCGAATCGAAACGAGACGATAACTTTTCATACTTGGCCAAAAGCCATGTATTATTATGTATATTAAACAACAGGGGGATGAAGTTTACATTACAGGGGGACAAGTTTTTATAACACGGGGATAACAGGGGGACAAAATTTACATAACAGGGGGACAAAATTCATTACCGGGGGAAAAGTGTCATAACAAGGGGAACTATGGTAGTTGTAATAATTGAGATAAATAACTATAAATCAAAGTACAAAATCACACACAATAATTCTATACAATGATGATGCTTACAAACTTCAATGGAGAATCTGGCTATGCAAAAAACTGAACAATTCATAAGCTACATGATTGACACAATCCACCTGTAGATAAAAGTCGACCATTTTCTTCAAAGTATCATGTGTTAGAGGATACACTTCATCCACTAGCAAGTACAGAATCATCTCCGACATTATTAACTCATATACTCCTAAATAAGAAAACAACCTCCAAAATACCATTCCTGAACCCTTCTGAGTGCCCCAAATGACATATTTTGAATCATGCTCGTACATTCTTTTCATTATAGTCCAGATGTCAAAATCCTTTTCCACGTCTTGTGTAGGTGGCTTAAACCCGGATTTATCTTTCAAAACCCTCTAAAGATCATTAACATCCTCTCTCTCTCTCTAAACCTTGAAACAATTCTGAAAAAGTCTGATATGCTTCACAATCACCATTTGTCCTAAACAGATTCCACCAGCTCATACCCTTATCAACCACAACTTCATAATTTTAAATAGGGTATCTAGCCAACTTGAAATATCGCTTGAAGTCTTCGGGAATACTAACTTCAATTTCTTATTAATTTCTTCATCAGATGGTCTTAGCTTTTTCATCCTTTTCATTCTTATTGCTTTGATTTGCTCATCGAAAATAGGAGAAACGTTGGAATATTCTGGATGACTAGAAGATCCAACAACTTCATTAGTCTCAGCTTTTCTTTTCCTATTATCTATGTGTTTCTTCCTAAATTCATCAATATTCTTAATATATTCCCTTTCTTTATCTGAACCCATCGCCATAAAGTCCTCTTAAGATTTAATAACAAGAATAGCTCTACGCTCAAGCTCTTCAAAAGATAACCCTGTAAAATCACTTTGGGTGTATAACTTGTGATTCCTTAGCATAGCTTTGTAGTAGTCTTTTCTCCCTGTAACTAAAGACAAATATCGTTCTTTTATTTCCTGATTCACTTGGTCGTATAACTTGTGATTACTTAGCATATATTTGTAGTAGTCTTTTCTCCCTGTAACCGAAGACAAATATCGTTCTTTTCTTTCATGGTTCCTTTTAATTGTAATAATAGTCTGCTGAAATTTCCATGTCATTTCAACAATACTTGCCTAAGTTCAATTGGCTCTTCAAACTGATATGTTTCTCTATAATCATCCAAGAACTTAGCCACAACAGGAATATCCCTGTCTAGTTGACTCAGCATTCCTTCTATCACCTGCGATGTTATCTGTGATAGATCATTCCACTCTGGCACAGCTTCTCTCCTTTTGATTTTTTCTTGTTCCTCCAAGATATGCTCTTCCTCCAAACGCCTAGCAAGCTCTTCATCATGTTCATCTTGAGATAAATTCGGGTCTTCCACCATAATTGCTTTTCCCTTATACTTTGGATAAACGTTGGATGAAATAGTATGAATTGTACTTATTCCCATTTCAATCCTTGTCTGTGTTTGTTTCCTAGTAAACATCTTTGTAGGAGTAATAGTTGTAGATGCAGGGGTAATAGTAACTGAAACATGTGAAAACATGATGCTGACAGGGGAAAAACTTACATTGGCAGGTGAAACTACTGTTGTTGCAGGGGAAACTACTGGTGCAATAGTCTATGCCATGTTAGCAATGTATCAGCAATATCATCAGTGTTGTGACTTCTTATGTCATTTCCTTTGTCAACACTATCCTTTGTTGCATCTGGACTTGGATAGTCATAATATTTGGTGCCACTTGACTCCTTTGGATCTTCATCCCCTTGCTCGTTCACTTTTTCTACTAGTTGTGCATTTTGTCTTTGCAGACTAGTGCACAAAACAGTCAATTCCATAATAGTCATAGGTATAACGTTTGACCTGGTTTTCTTCCTTTTATAGAACTTTGATACACGGGGGCTACATGATACCTAATTAGTTTCTTGTATAGGCTCAGGGTGAGGTTGTGCTTTAGTAGAGGGTGTTTGACGGGCTGATGCTCGTGATGGACGAGCTTTACTGTGAATGAGACCAATGATTTGTTGGGTTAATGAGACATCTCTCCCAGAAAAGTTAGTTGTTTTGGTTTCAATGTGGTAAATAATTTGGCTCCATGTTTGTCCATCTTGTAGAACTTGGTGTGTTTCATCTCTGCTTAGTGTCCCATGTGTAGAATCACAGCCAAGAATCTCGGGTACATACAAAACTTTTTCTTA
Organism: Glebionis coronaria; assembly: GCA_025667525.1. Lineage (NCBI taxonomy): Eukaryota > Viridiplantae > Streptophyta > Magnoliopsida > Asterales > Asteraceae > Glebionis > Glebionis coronaria. The sequence continues at coordinate 36,391,663 of CM046880.1, read as the reverse complement.
TTTTTTACATTTTTCATCATATTCTCAAAAATCATTAGAGAAAATTTGTATCTTTTCCCTCTTTCCAAGCTTACCAATGCAGTGGCAATATTACTCCCAAATTCATTAAAAAGATGTTGTTTTGAAACTTAATCACTGTTAGAATGTATGTATCCTTTTAAAAACTTTGATCTCTGATTTTTAGAAATATTATGTTCCAACCATGAAATATTTTCAAAATGTTTATTTTAGGCATAGTGCTTACACCATCCCCATCATTCAAGAGAAGCGAGTCTCTTATTGAAGAGACAGTGATGCACTTACAAACGCTGTCCACCTTACTCTTAATTTTAACTTCTCCACCAATTGTTTTTATCTTGGCATTAGACCAAAACTGCTTGATGTGTGATGTATAGATTCGAGGATTTACCTGAAGTGAAAACCTAAAATAGCAAGCACGAAGATAGTCCACAATCTGATCAAATTCCTTGTGATCATTACTCTTCTCCAAATTGGCAACCATGTTGTGATAATCATGAAACTTTAAGTTCGTTATTGTTAGTAGATAAAAGTATGAGGTTATTGTTGGTGTTTGCTTGTGTTATAACAACTAATTATATGGCTAGACACATATGGGCCTATGGGGTCACACACATATACACTGAGGTACCATTTAATAGAGCGTATCTAATGTATTTACGATATATATAAAACATACGTAACTCGAGAGGAAAGAGGAATGACCAAGGTGGTCAAGTGTAACTTATATGGTTATTAAGGTAATTGATTTAGTCATTATGACTAATCAGTTATAATTAACTTATATTAATAACATATATTGTATGTTAAATGTTTGAAAATGTGATGATCTCTTTTTTTTCTTTCCACCTCTCTTTTCACACGGAAAAAATGAAATCATCATCTATATGGTGATGTTTTCTTGTAGTTTAAAATTGTAAGCTATTACTCTATAGTAGTTAATTATTTACAAAGAGTTACGGGTATCAAGACTAGCATCTATGTGGTATACATTGACGTGCAGTGTGTTTCTACATAAAGGTGATCTACTTTGATCACTTGGGTTTCTTGGTAGATCTTGTGTTGGTGATTGGTCTCCATTTGATCCTACCGAATCACGCTACAAAGGTATACTTTTATCTCCTTTTTTATTGATTAATCATATGACTCTTTGGATCCATTCATAGGTGCATGTTCTGTTGTGTTTATTTATGTTTTATATGATATTGAATATATTCAACACCTATAGTGGTATCACGAGCCATCATATATGTCATATGATGATCGGGTATGCATAAAATGGCTAAAAATGAGTGTGTTTTTTATGGTTTTGTAAAACCAATAATTAAAACTGTCCCCATTGCTATATTTTCGAAATATTATACATCTTTAGAGGTCACATAATCTGTATTTGATGATCTCATAGCCACGGTTTACGCATACTTTAATGGTTTTGTTATCAGTACGTGTAAAAGGACCTAAAAATGTGTGTTTTGGCATGATTTGTGAATCTGTTTTAGAATAGACCTATGGGCATGATTTCTGTAATTATATGATAATTATAAGGTGTTTAAAATGTGGTTTTAATATCCTAAGGTCATTGGTTACACGTACCAATCGGAGGTTTAATTAATTGTTAATTATTTCTTTGATTTCGTTGGTTAACAAGTGTTTCTTGTTATTTAATTTCATTTCCATTGCAAATACATGCATGTTTACCCATGAACTTAGCCAACACCTTGTCATACTTATGGTATTATTATGTTTTGTATGCAAATCCGATGAAAACCTAGACCAAATGCGACATGTTGTGTGTTGATTTGCATTTAATTTCAATTTTGGGGATTTGCCATTGTTTCGGCTTCATTAATATGTTTTTGATGTTGATTATAGTCATTTTTTTGGAAATTTTACAGTATTTTAATGATAGGTTAAATGTTTTTAGTCATAAATCAATTGTAACCGATGCTTGGATGGGAATGGCTAAAGCATTAAAGACATATTGTGAAATACGGAGCTACTGAGTGACTTACACTAAAACGTGATTTCCCGGAGTTCTACAAGGAGTTAGAAGCTCAATTTTGGTGTGCTGATTCACAACTCATGGGCCTTCAAAATTCTCAACTGGACCTCAGGCAAGAGAAGAATCCTTCTATGGGTTTTGGGCCCTAGAAGGAGACTGAAAATTTTATGGCATTTTTGGGCTTAATGTTCACTTTGGGTTCTACTTGCTCTTGATGGTCTTGGAGCAAGTGGGAGCCCACTTTGTAGTTGTGTTGACTTACCTTAGTTGACTTATTAGTTCTCGTGATGGCTCACGAGATCAAGCATAGGTTTTTCATCGGTTTGAGGCTTTGCATACGTGTGATTGTGTGGTTGCCTATTTGCTTGATATCTTGCTATAGCTTGCTTATGCTTTTATAAAAACTTGAAACCAATCACAAACCATTTATAAAACCAAATCTTTGATTTAGTTTAAAGTTTAAATATAAATTAAAACTAAAATCTTGTTTTTATAATAACTCATAATGTGTTATGAATGTTGCTCTTTTTATGTATTGTCTAATCTAATATTAATTCCACTTAGGTTTTATATTAGTCTTTAACTTGGACAACTTGACACGCATAAATTAAAACAAGGTTAGACCTAAGTTAAGAAATGTTTTTGACTTGTGCTACGATGGATAAATGCATGCTTCCTCGTCCATACTTTTGATTTGTAAATCAAACTTTTATACTCGTCTTTAATTAAAGTCATGTCGTCCAATCGTTTGAGATCACTTGCAATTACTTTTTGCATCTTGTAAGACGGATGTGAATTGTAGCCCAAGGTATTTATTATCTATGTGTGAGACCTAGAGTTATTCTTGCATGTTCTCAAATTGGATGACTTAATCGATACAACGGTAGACCTTGACCGAGGCAAGGATGGGACTAAACATGCCAGTTTGACATTTAGTGAAATGTTCACTTGTGTCATGAGTCCCATAAAGATCTAAGAATTGCACATGATTTGCAATTGATGAACGCCATCTACCTATTGAATCTATCATTGCTAGCAGATCAATTGATTTGATGATGGAACCTCAATGAGGATCTTAGCCTTTTCGTAAATTTAATTGTTTTTTTTGTAAACTTGGGTAGTTAATTTTAAAAGGATAATTATCAAAAATACTAAATATGAACTTTGTATTTCTATAAATGATTTTATGCAACATAAACCGTAAACAAAGTTTTTTTCCTTTTGTGCTAGAGGAAGACAAACTAAGTCTTCTTTCCTTGTAAGAATAAGGCTCGTTCCAATCCTTTCTCCTTGTATGAGAAAGCTATAATAAAAACACTTGAGTCTTCTCAATTATAATCAAACTTAAAACACAACTACTCAAGAAAATCGCATTGTCTTGTAAGTCAAAATAATTAAGTACGGTTGCTCATCTTACTCTTTCAAATGATTTTCATAACCCTTATTCCGATTTAGAAATATTGAAATATTTCTAGATATAGGTCTCTATATAAGCTGTTATAGGATAGTGATAGGATAAGTAGAGGTTTATAATTTCATTTAAACTTGTTTTCAGAACAATTTAGTTGGCTTAAAAGTTAGTGTAATCATTTACACAGAAAGAGAAAAGTAAATTTTTAAAAAAAGAAGTCAATTTTAGTCAAACACCTTATTCAATAAGTTCATAATTAGCTTAATCTTTCAAACTGCTTATCTAGTTAGTCTCATCACTTGCAATAAGTTTCAATCTCGTTTTTCTCATCCTTTTAACAATATTTGAAAAATTCATCACATTTGGTTTAGCTAAAATACGTTTTCAATCAAGTGTACGTGTGCAAAAAACTCGATTAAGCCATTCTAGCTCATTTCAGCCAAAAAGCTCACTTGCCTAACTTATTTTTGATTTTAAGAAGACTGGAAGTGGTTTCAGCTTAATTGGTTTAGTAAAACGTTAGTCCCAGCTTATTCTTAGCTTATAACTCGTTTGTAGAAGTATTAACTAGTTGTCACTTTTAGTCCCTTAGTTTGTTAGTAGTTGCTAGTTTGTTATACAAGTTTTAACAGAATTAGTTTGGTAGTTTTCCCCCTTGTAGTTTGTTAGGTTTGACAAATTTAGTTATGACAAGCATAAAAAACCACCTTGGTTCGGAGGGTCGGGGATGATCAAAGAACATGATAGACATTGATAGTTCTAGAGAGAGAAAGTTAGAGAGAGTTGAAGGAAAGTGTGTGTATTATTTCAAGTGAAAAGAAAACAAAGGAAAAAGACACTAAACTTCCACACCCCCATTGAGAGTCATGGAGGGTATTTATAGGCATATCTTATCTAGACTATTCCTCGTATACAACTTTAGTCCCTGCGTATAGCAAAAGGTATATATCTAGTCCAACTCACGTGAAAGGCGCCAGCTTACCGAAAAGTAAGTCTAACAGTCTCCCTCCAAGATGGTGACTCACGTGAGTTGGCTACAATTGATTCCTACAAGCAAAAATAAAGAAAAATAATAAACGTGAATTCTAGCATTCCTTGAGACAGTCTTCAACGACCTTCATCTTCTTGAATACTCCAGCTCTATTTCTCCATCTTATAGAATCTAGTTGAGTTTTACTCCCTCCCAACTAGAAGGCCTTTTATTAAACAAGCAGTAAAGACTGCTCCCTCCCAAACAGATCCTTCAGAGGAAATCTGTGGGAGGTGATAAAGTCATCAACATTTTCTCATAATTTGAAGCAATCTCATTCTTGATTCTATGAGAGATTACCAGAAGTACACACTCTATCCCGAACATGAAGTCAAACTGTAGCACCAGAGTCAATTAAGTCCCAGAAATGCACATTTCTCCTGACAGGACAGTGATGATAAAAAGTTGCCACATCAAAGTCAATTAAGTCTCGAATGTAGACAACTTATCCCTTTATGTAGAAACAGTAGCACCAAAGTCAAGTGACCCCGCATGTACACATTTCTCCCTCCAGGATGATACCTATTAGGGGAATCATCCTTCATGTGTGTATGTGGTATGCCAACTGGAACCGCTTACTTAGTAACCAATACTATGTGAAAAGATGTCAACAAAATATCTCTAAACAAAAATTCTCTATTGATCACCCCAAACTGAATCCCCTTATCAATTCTGTTGGCTATTGATAGTGACCACTGATGAAGATAACCCGATAATCCTAACTTGAAACAGGAGTAGAATTCCCCAAACTTGAACTTAAGCTTGCACTATTGTAGAATGAAGAGCGATACAGAGAAGTATTAAACGTACCCTATACCAAAATGTGGTATAAAAAAGGTAAAATTTCTCTAAAGTACCCTATACCAAAACAGGCGGTATATGAAAAGGTACTACACCTCTTGAAGATATCCACAACAGCAAGTGCGTGTGACACTGAGAACCGCAACGAAGCTCCCAAAAATGATAGTTATCCATGTCGTCGTCCATCCTCCCCTTGACACTGGAAACTAGATACTTTAAGTCTTATTCATAACCGTATATGCTCGAACAAGTTATCTTATAAAGTCGTAAGTACTCCTTTAAAGATAAAATAAGAATGCCTTCGAGAAATCTCACTTCAACCTCAAATAAGTAGCATCGAATCATCTTCGTAATCACATAAACCGTAATAGCCGTTAGGAATTTAGGTGAATTTTTTATAATGATCGTTTTAGTGTAATGTATCGTGTTTGTTGTGTGTGTTGTGTTTGTTGTTCGTGAAGAAGTGTTATGATCGAAAACGGATATCCGGCCTTGAATGTCACTGTTTAAACGGCCCGCCAAAGTAATAAAATCCTGTCACATAAGCATTTAACCCGACAAATATTTTACTACTGGGTTGTTTAAAAATATCCGGCTCAATCCATTAATAACTCCCGTAATCCACATAATACCTCATAATTAATTTTGCACCATTCGGATATAAAATCGGTCATTCCGAATACGATTGCAAAAATTAATCGGCCCACTATATACATTCGGTTAGAGTAGTGATTGGCCCGTCAACTAATAATCAAAACCTTTATAAGCCTATGTATAACATATGTTCGGCCCACATGAAGTCCGAGTAGCATAGTTGACAACAAAAACTGGCCCAAGAAAAACTGTCCAATCCGAGCCTATGTTTAACTTATGTTCGGTCCACATTGACAATCTATACCCAGACCAAGTAAACAAATGAAAGTGGGATATATCATATCTCAATTCTAATTTATCTCACTTTTAAACCTACTCACACCAAACCCAATCTCATTCTCGTAACCTCCGCCCCCATTATCAATACACAGTCACCATCTAACTCAAACACATCTTTCTCAAAAACATAGAAGTCATCGCCTCCCATCTCTACTACGTCCACCTCAACATAGAAACAATTTGATCTCAGTTTTTGTTTCTTATTTACCATCTCAAATCCACGTCTCATCCATTCAACCCAACCGGTGACAACTCAAGTCCAGATTAGTCATACAACGATATACTACATTAAACAAATATCACGATATACATGTTGATTAACCTAACCAATATGAAGACATGCACCAAATTCATCTTCAAGATCTTATCAAAGATCTAAGGTAGGTTTATTGGTGAATAGACTTCGATAACTCAAATGGTCTCAGATAGGATATTTGAGTGAAATAGATGCATTAGTTTTGAGTTTGGTCAATGATGATAATATGTTAAACGAAAAAAATCCTTTTACATATTAAAAAAACGTTTAACAAAATCAGAGATCTTGATTGATAACTTTTTTGAGAGTAGATGTGATGGGTTGAGGAGAAGACGAGATAGGATTAGATTAGATTTGGTTTGTTTGAAAAAGATTGATAAAAAATAGAGTATGTGTCGGTTTAGATTGTAACTGGTTTGGATAAACAGTAACAAGACTAGATGTTGTGAGAGGTATGTGTCTAGGGTAACAAGATAAATATAGACATTGAATTATAGACATAAATTCAATTAACATAATTGAGGTATGTGTCGTGTCTATAATTATAGTCGTGTGATGTTAAATTGAGGTATTAACTGATGGTTTGTTTTTGATAAACTTGAGTCCAAATCTGATTTTCTCATTTTAGAAGATATAAACTCACTGAGTTGACTATCTTGGAAACCCATCGCAATGTTTCAATAGTTTTCCATCGCAATAATACAACCCATCGCAATGTCATCAAAACATCACCTATCGCAATGTAGTGAAACCTCACCCATCGTAATGTATTCACTTCCATCAGAATGTATACAAGCATGCCATCGGAATGTTTAAAAAAATATCCATCAGAATGTAGCTTAACCTCTCCATCGCAATGAGTCAAACCACCCATCGCAATGAGTCCCATCGGAATGAGTCCCATCGCGATGAGTCAGTCGAACCCATCGCAATGTATATGTGTCTCCCCATCGGAATGTGGCCATCGCAATATCCACACCCCATCGCAATGTCATCGGAATAAGCCATCTGAATATGACCGTCGCAACAGGGTTTTGACCAACTTTTTGTAGATACCGAAAAAATGGACCTGGTCCATTTCTTGTTGTCCTTTTCCCAAAAAATAGATCTTGATGAATGAAGGGAGAAAACTAATAAACGGGAACCATAATAAATGGACATAAACAATTATATGGGACACCACAATTTATGACGAGGAACTAGACACAGATTCGGACAAAAAATCCGTGACTTTAACAGAATCAAAAGATACGATAATAACAAGACATGTTAGAATTAGATAAAGAATTGAATCCAAAAAGTACGAACCGTGAATCTTGATAACACAACACGAACCTGATAACACGACACTACCACAAACCACACGGATACAAAACACCCCCGGTTAGCTTTAATACCAATTGACAAGCATCAAAAACCACCTTGGTTCGGGGGGTCGGGGATCATCAAAGAACATGATAGACATTGATAGTTCTAGAGAGAGAAAGTTAGAGAGAGGTGAAGGAAAGTGTGTGTATTATTTCAAGTGAAATGAAAACAAAGGAAAAAAACACTAAACTTCCACACCCCTATGGAGAGTCATTGGGGTATTTATAAGCCTATCTTATCTAGACTATTCCTCGTATACAACTTTAGTCCCTACGTATAGCAAAAGGTATATATCTAGTCCAACTCACGTGAAAGGCGCCGACTTACCAAAAAGTAAGTCTAACAAGTTATTTATGTTAAGTAGTTATAGATTTAAGTTTGTTACAATTCTGGTCCTTGTTATTAACAGTTTGTTTCAAGTTGTTATTTGTTTGGTATATTTGTTATTTCCGTTACCGTTTCGTTACGTAGTATATTGCTAGTATATAATATTATTTTAGAATTTTATTTTGTGTGCCAATTAGTATAAAATATGCCAATTAGTATAAAATACCAAATAACGCTCTTTGAACAAAAAAACGATTAAGTCTAAATGGTACAATTGGATATCAATTCAACACGTATTGAGGACAATTAACGATACTATAAAACATATATTATATATGATAATACAAAAAGCTAACTATAGAAATATAATGAAATGTGATTATGCACATAAAAACTAGAGTTTTAAATGATATCATATATATGCATACAAAAAAGGAATATCATATATGATAAAATATGATTATCATATATGATACACATATGAAAAAAATCTATATATATAACTGAAAACTGTAAAAAGTGAACATACCTTGTAAAGTCCATCCTCTTTGTAAAAACAATTCTTCTTTATCATCTTCTTTCTCCTTATCACTAACTTTAACACTAACAAGAACACATATCATATATGATAATATATATCTATACATCACAAAACACTATCATATATGGTAACATGTGTACATCATATATGATACAAAAAACTTAGAAACAAAAAAAATCAATGTTGCAAAAATCGCGAATCGCTAGCCGGCCGATCGAACACCTTGTAGCTTGTAATCGTTCTAGGCGGGATTAATCGGCGATTAATCGAATTAGAATTTTTAGCAAATTTTTGGTATTTTCGGCAAGTTTTTGGTATTTTTAACGAGTTTTAGCTATTTTGGCAATATTCTTCTTAAAATACAACTTATCATAGATATAAATAGTTAATATAAGTGATAAAAACATGTTTACAGTGGGTTTTCGGTATTTTCGGCAAAAAATGCAAGTTTTCAGCAAGTTTGACCTCCCTTGACCATCGTTGACCACAGTTGACCACCATTAATCGCCTTTTCATTAATCGGCAAGGTAGAGGGCCTTGTAGCGATTAATTGACGATTAATCGGCCTTGTAGACCTTGTTTTGCAACACTTAAAAAAATATAATATAGCACAAAAAAGACAAATAAAAACACAAAAAATAACTTTGAAAAGCTTATTGCTAGCTAATAAGTTCAACACAGCTTATAAACACTAGTAAAACTGAAAACATCATAAAAACAACTTATTAGAAAGAACTTGCTTTTAGCAGTTTCAATTTCATAATTACATCATTCATATGCAACTATCTCTTCAACAAAAAGAATTAAGGACAACTTCGGATAGACACTATCTCATCACTTGAATAAATCGAATCCATTAAAACCTGAAAATTCATAAAAATAAGTTATCAGCTAGCTTATGAATAAACTAACTACAGTTCACAACACAGCTAGTTATACTTCGAACAAATAACATTAAAATTAAGCTAAAAATAAGCTTAGCAACACAACTTATTCAAATAATAACATAACAAAATTCAAAAGTTACAAAAAGAATAACACAGACCTGATCGAAGAAGGCACATCAGATATGATACCTCATATATCATATTTGATAAACCTTTTATATATCACAGATCATTTAACTATCAAGTATGATAAATGATGTATCATATATGATACATCAAGCTTAATCAAACGAAATGCTAAATAGTAAATTGTTTAGAAAATATAAATGCCTGATAAAAAAAACAGATTATTCACACTAACATAACCTATCTCATACTTATAAAACTTGAAAAATCCTTAAAATAAGCTAATAAGCTATCTTATTTAGAACTCTCCTCTAATAAACATCAATTAGCTTATTTACATTAATCTTTTTTAATCATTTGATTGATTCAACTCCATTAAACCTGATAACTTGTAAAAATAAGCTAATAAGTTAACTTACGATTTTTTAATACATACCTTATTAACATGTACGCTTAAAATTAAGAAAAAAATAAGCTTAAAAAATACATCAAATAATAGTTAAATAACCTAATTAAATAATTCACAAGCTTACTAATCAGCCAATTCATAAAAGCTTATTATTTAGCCAACTCATAAGCTTAAAATACTTTGAGAAAACATAAGCTGATAAAACGAATTTAAGACAAAAGATTAAACCAATTTAGTAATTACCTGATCGATCCAGTAATGGTGAATTGCAATGAAAAGGTTATAAAGATAGAAAGTAATAGATCGGAAAAAGCGTCGTTATACAGAGAGAAAGTAGTAGATCGAGAGATAGATGAAAGGAACTATGTGTTTCTATCGCTTGAAAGGTATAAATACTTCGGATGTGAAAAGACTAAAATACCCCTGTATTGAAAAATGAAGATTTAATTTTAGCTATTGATGATAAAGAGATGGAGGGTGGGATGAGTCCCTCATATCTTAAATAAGTTTGATATCAAAATGAATTTTTAAATCTCAAGTTTAATTATTTACTTTTTTTTCTGAAGTTTTTTTTAATCATATATTTATATTGATGATTTTTTATTTTATATAAATTTTTTTATTTTTGGTCAAATAAGATTTCATTTTAACTTTTTATTAGTCAATCAAATAGCATGATTTTACTTACGTGTCACAATAAAATATTTTAGTTAATTTAATTTTTTTCCTCACAACTTTAATTTTTATGAAATTTATAAAATGATTTTATTATAAAAAAAAAATTCGTGAATGTATAATTTTCCTAGTCAACCACTCTTCACATCACGTTGAAATCTATCATATCAAAAGATATGAAAATAAGGATTACTAGTAGTATTAGCTTAGGGTTACTGTATATTATTTGTGAAAAAAGAGAAATAGTAGTTGTTGTAGTAGGGAGTGGAAAACACCATAAGTTTTGACAAGAACTATTCAACCTCAAAACCCATATGTGTGTTGCAGTATATTTATTGGTAACACACTGATGTATGACTTGAAACCTCCCATCTTTTCATGTCTTTTTCTCTCACTCTCTCTCTTTCTCTCTCTCATCAAACACTCTATACTAGTTGAAGTGAATGCATCTTCTTCTTCTTCACTTTAAACACAACTCTTAACTGTGTGTTAGTAATTTAAACCTTTCTTCACTGCGTGTGTGATAGAAAGCTAGGTTAGCTAGCCATGGGGTCTCTTGGAAATAGCGAGTTCAAGAAAGCAATGTGGTTGTATCCAAGATTCATGGGGTTTAACCCTTCTGAAAGATGGGGTCATTCTGCTTGTTTCTCTAATGGCTTCCTCTACATCTTTGGCGTATGTATACATTTATTTAACTCTTCTTTTATTTTGTAAATATTTTGCATAAATATGTACTACTTCAATGTATGTTCATGCATTTATCACTTCAAATTAGGCAACAGCAAGCAATACTTTTGTCATCTTGCTTTTGGTTATATACCATTTTTATACATGCTTCTTGTTTTCAAATCTTTGTTGGTTTATATTTTAATTTAGTATGTATTTGCAGCTCATTATAATTTTACTATTCAAAATATTAATCGTTTTTGTGCAACAAAATGCTACTGTAGTTCCCAATTACTAGTAATCTGCAGTTTATTAACTACCTAAAATACCGTTAATAAGAGAAGCTAAAAAAAAAGACAGAACTAAACAACGTTCTAACACTACACTGTGCATAAGCTAGCTTTGGCTTCCACAAATTACACCTGTTTAATGTTACAGTATGTTTTAGCCCCACAATTTGTGCATTAGCTAGCTTCCAAAGACTATATGAGCATAAGCTAGTTTTCAAAGTATTACGGAGTACTTGTTAATCCATAAACATAAAGTGTTGTACTATTTTTTTTTTTTTTAATCTTAAATGATAAAAAAATTTCCATTATCTAATGAAAGCTTACGATTCCAATTCTAGGGTTGCTGTGGAGGTCTACATTTCAGTGATGTCCTTGTACTTAATCTTGAAACCATGGCTTGGGTCAATTTAGCCACCACAGGTGCTGGTCCTGGCCCAAGGGACAGTCACAGTGCGGTCATTGTGGGTCACATGATGATCATATTTGGTGGAACCAATGGTTGCAAGAAAGTTAACGACATTCACATATTGGATCTCTTGACACGTGAATGGACACGGCCAAACTGTAAAGGAGTTGCTCCTACGCCTCGAGAGAGTCACACAGCCACCATGATTGGTCATGACCGATTAGTCATTTTTGGTGGCAGTGGAGAAGGAGATGCAAATTATTTGAATGATTTACATATTTTGGACCTTAAAACAATGAGGTGGAGTTCACCTGAACCGCAAGGTGATATCCCTGTGCCTAGGGACAGTCATAGTGCGGTTACCGTTGACAACAAAATATTTGTTTACGGTGGCGATTGTGGTGATCGATACTATGGTGATGTTGATGTTTTCAATGTCGACACATTGTCTTGGTCAAGGGTAATATGATCAATATCAATTTTACCTTTAGTTTCATTAATTAGTATGGTAATTAGTAAGCTAAAGCTGTTTCCTGTGTGAATATTAGTTCATTGTTGAAGGACCATCACCCGGGGTTCGAGCAGGGCACACCGCCGTCACAATTGGGACAAAGGCAAGTTGTTTTTACTTATTACAATGTATGCAATATATCGAGAAAAATGATTAACAACGTTGTGATGAAATCTTGCAGGTTTATGTGATTGGCGGCGTTGGTGACAAACAGTACTATAACGATGTTTGGGTTCTTGATACATTCTCTTGTTCTTGGATTCAGCTAGAGGTACGAGGCCAAAAACCACAAGGGCGTTTTTCTCACACAGCCATTGTTGCAGATTCTGACATAGCCATTTACGGAGGGTGAGTCCTTGTTATTCACTACAACAGTGAATTTTTTTTAATAACCTTTTAAACTGAAAAATGTAGTATGTTTTTGTAAATCAAGGAAAAAACTCATAAGCCTGTTATTTCTCTTAATTTACAGATGCGGTGAGGACGAGCGACCTTTAAATGAGCTACTTATCTTGCAGCTTGGAATGGACCATGCAAATGACAAGTATAACAAGTGTGCATGTGCGATGTTTGGAAGCCACCATTGCAACCAAGAAAAACATCAAAACAACACGAAACATTCGTTGCCATACAGTTCAGGTTGGATTGATCATATCAACTTATGAATAGATAGTACATAAATATAAAGTTACAAACATCGCATCTAACTTTTTAATATTTGAAGATACAATGCATACAAAAAGAAGAAGAATGTCGAATTCAAAAGCTTGTGAAGTGATTGAATCAGAACCTGAAGAACATTCACTTTCCCTCTCACAACATTCATCTCCAACTCACTCGGATCAAGAACGAACACTGGTTAAACAACCTTCTGACTCAACTACTCAAGTTTTACCATTGTTTAAGAATCAAAATCATATTCCGAGCACTTGTAAGCAAACCTCGGGTACCCAATCTAATCCTATTAAGATTTTGAGTCATAAACACCATCAAAATAGCCATGCTGTGCGCCCCGAGACTAGAAACTTTGACCCAATGCGTGTTCAAAACCTGGTAACTATACTTAGAAACTTTGGTTCATTGTATGTCTTGAGTTTACGAGATTTTACCCTTTATTAATTTGTGTTTTGGAAACTCAGATGGGTGCAGAAGTTCATGGTAAAGTGGATGGAGCGTTCGACTCAGGTTATTTGATGACTGCGACTGTCAATGGTCGAATCTTTAGGGGAGTCTTGTTCCCTCCGGTAAGCTTCCTAAACTATCTCTTTCATTGGTTATATATCTTGGGTCACAGAAAACTAAGAAATCGTGTTAACTAGGGTCCGGAAGTTATTTCAAGAGGGACTTCTCGTGGGCACAATCGAAGATCGCCCACAAGCCAAGTAGCCCAACGTAACCTACATATAAATCGGGCTTTCATCAGGCACTCTAACCACACGCCACCACTTCACGCACCAGAACCAAGTCATCATGGCTATGTCCAAGATCATGTGCATAGACCATCTTCTGTGGCCAGATCAGTCCCGACTCTGTCATTAGGGAGAGAAAAACAAAGTGAACTGCATGGCGTGGTTCTTACACTGGGTGGTCCGGGCAGTGGCCACGGTTGAATAAGTTGATACCGGTTGCTCTTTTATATGTATATTTTAGATAAAGTAGCTAGGCTAAAATTACTAAGGAGTATTTTTCTTGTGTAGAATAATTCTATCTTAGTTTGTGCACACAAGATTTAAGAGATTCTAATTGCATATCCATTTTCATTATGCTCTAGAAACAATGTCTATGATCTTTGTGAAGAGGTGAATCCCAAACTCTCATTTCCTCTTTCAAAATCGTCTTGTACTACCTTTTATTTAAAAACGTAAGACAAAAATGCTGAATAATTAAAATGTAGTCATGCATAATACATATGCAAGCATGTCCGCATAGGGATGAAACTAGGGTTTTGCTTTAGAGAGCCCGGAGTGTTGGCGCCGTGGGTTGCCAAACCCACGGCGTTGGTCGCGTGATGAGTCCGACGAACGAAAAAACCCGCGGTGCGGGAACCCTACGTGGGTAAATCCACGTCGCGTGGTATGATTTAAAAAAAATAATTCATTTCACCCTCCTAGACGGCTATTTTTTGAAAAAAATTCATTTCAGCCCCCAACGGCTAGTTTTTTGAAATTCGAATTCTAACAGCTATATTTTTCGATCCGTCTATAAATATAACTCAAAATCAACCATTTCTTACACACCAAAACACAAACACTCTCAAAATCAACCATTTTACTTCTCGACCCCATGCTACGAGTCGAATGAGTATTAATACTATTATGAAGTGCACAATGGCTATACGTCAATTGACATACGGCAACACGCCGGATGCATTTGATGAATATTTACAAATTGCTGATCGAACCGGACGTGAGTGTCTAATGTATTTTAATATGTGTGTTACTGACTTGTATATGGCCAATTATTTAAGAAAACCAACTCTAGCCGATGTTGATCAAATATATGATCTACATCTTACGAAACATGGTTTTCCGGGGATGCTTGGCAGCATTGATTGTACGTACTGAAAATGGAAAAATTGTCCAGTTGCGTGGCATGGACAATACGCTAGTGGTTATAAAAGATACCCTACTTTGATGCTTGAAGCTGTTGCTTCGCAAGATCTGTGGATTTGACATGCGTTATTTGGGATGGCAGGTGCGAATAACGATATTAATGTTTTAGATAATTCTCCATTATTTGATGACCATCTGAATGACGAAGCACCGATAAAACCGTATACGGTTAACGGAGTTGAGTATCAAAATAGGTATTACTTAGCGGATGGTATTTACCCACAATGGGCGAGTTTCGTGAAGTCTTTCACGGTTGAAACTGACGCCAAACATGCTCACTTCAAAAGGCGTTAAGAAGGTGCACGGAAAGATGTGGAACGTGCATTTGGTGTTCTCCAAGGACGTTGGGGAATACTACGTCAACCAGGACGCGCGTATGAAGTAAACACCTTACGGCGAATCATGTATACGTGCATCATACTTTAACATGATTTTGAAAGATCAAAGTATGCAGGTTTTAGATTAGAACCAAAATTACGTTAACCCGTCAAGAAATATGCGACGAACATAGGTTGATCGATGTGAGGTTTACCGCCGAATAAATAAAGAACTACGCGACCGACAAACCCATCAAAGTCTTCAACAAAACCTTATGGATCATATCTGGAATCAAATTGACCACGGAGATGAAGATGCATATGAAGATGAAGAAAACTAAACGGCGGGTCGTATGATTTTTTATTTTTCGTATGTTTTTTTTTATTGTTCGTATGTTTTTTAATTTTCGTATGTCTTTTTTATTATGTATGTTTTTTTTTAAAAGTATTGTAATGTTGGTTATGTTTAATGAAATATTTAAGTTTATTTAGGGGGTGTTTTGTAAAATTCTTAAAAACTGTAAATCACTTGGAGTGATGACTCCCCTGTTTTTTTCATGTGAGTGAGTGAGTGAGTTTGGTTGACGTGAGACCCCAAATTCGACTCACGTGGAGTGATGACTCCTTGTGCTCTTTGCCCTGAGGACACATATCGATCGTTTAGTGTTAATGTTAAATTTAAAAAAAACATCAATTTTTTTTAGGACATCGTAGATGTATTCTGTTATTAAAATATATCTATAATGTTATTAACTATCTCCGTATTAAAATTATTGTTTACAGACAAGAAATACATAATTTTTAAAAAAAAGTATTAATTATTGTTTTAATTTATACGAAAGCATAAAAATGACAGTTTTACCTTTTGATAATTAATTCTTGTTTATTTTATTTTTATAAATAACAATTTGGACTAAAGGTAACATAGTAATATTAAACAAACTCAACTTTTATTTTTAAAAATAAACAATAATTTTGGAACAAACGAAAAAATATATATAGACAATAATTTTAAGATGAAAGCCTCTTTCAGAATTGCGGGTCCTTGTCGCTGCATGAGTCGTAGCTCACGCTCAAAGGCCCTCTGACACGAGTCCTAGTTGTTGCGATGCGGCCAGTTTCCCGGCTTCGGTAGTAGTTAGTATACGTAGTGTTTTCACAGGTCAAAATAGTTATGTATTCGGTCATTTTGGATTCTGGCTCGGTCTTTGAGTGCGCATAAGATACCCACGGACTAGAAATGTTACCTGCTTAGACAAAGGTAGTCAACATACGCAAGCATGTAAAAGTTGAATAAGACATTATTAAGTATTTATTTAAAAGAAAAAAGGGTCAAGTCATTAAATTTTGGATAATAATAAGAAAACAGAAAATGTAAAAAGTAAAAGCACCCGGGCATCACGGGGGAGTGTTGAGTCAGTGTTGGCGTGTCCATCCAAATGATATCGGACTGTAGATGAATGATGTGATTTGTTGATGCGTTTCTCGATTGAAAGACGTCTCATTGGATTTGACCCTTGTTTCCCTTTCCTTACGTCATCCACGATGCCTACCCCCACCACCTTTTCTTTTCTTTCTTTTCCTTTCTTCTTTCCAACACACATAAGTAACATCATGCATTTCTTTTACTCTTTCTTCACCTAATTTAGCCATAGACTTGTTTGTTGCAACACAAATAAGCATATTATTAATTTCTTTTTACACTTTCTTCCTAAATTAGCTATAAAGTTGACTTATATTTAAGAAAGAAGTGCAAAAATCATCCATCCGTTAATGCGCGGGGCACAATACATCCCTCATGGACTAACGGTGCAAATGTTTTCTCGTTAAAAATTAACAAAATCTAAAAGAGAGGGTATTCTTGTCTTTTTCCTTTCCCAGGGATGTATTGTGAACCTTATCATAAATAGTTTAAAAAAAAAAATTATTTTTGAAAAAAAAAAATTATTTTCAGAAAAAATAAGTTTTATTTTCTCGAAAAAAAATTTATTTTCGAAAAAAAAATTATTTTCGGAAAAAAAGTTTTATTTTCTAAAAAAAATTGTTTTCGAAAAAAAAAATTTATTTTCAAAAAAAAAAAAAATATTTTCGGAAAAAAAGTTTTATTTTCTAAAAAAAAATTATTTTCGAAAAACAATTTATTTTCGAAAAAAAAAATTTATTTTCGAAAAAAAAATTTATTTTCGAAAAAAAAAATTATTTTCGAAAAAAAATTTATTTTCTAAAAAAAAAATATTTTCGAAAAAAAGTTTTATTTTCGAAAAAAAAAGTTTTATTTTCAAAAAAAAAATTATTTTCGAAAAAAAGTTTTATTTTCTAAAAAAAATTATTTCCCGAAAATAAGACATATTTTTTCGAATTTAAAACTTTTTTTCCGAAAATAAAACATATTTCTTCGAAAATAAAACTTAATTTTTAGAAAATAAAACTTTTTTTTCCGAAAATAATTTTTTTTTCCGAAAATAAATTTTTTTTCGAGAAAATACAACTTATTTTTTCTGAAAATAATTTTTTTTTTCAAAAATAATTTTTTTTTGAAACTATTTATGATAAGGTTCACAATACATCCCTGGGAAAGGAAAAAGACAAGAATACCCTCTCTTTTAGATTTTGTTAATTTTTAACGAGAAAACATTTGCACCGTTAGTCCATGAGGGATGTATTGTGCCCCGCGCACTAACGGAGGGATGGCTGTTGTCCAAAAAGTTAACGAAGGATGTAATTCGATTTTTCGACATACCACAGGGATGATTTTTGCACTTCTCTCTATATTTAAAGATGGCAACAGGGTCCGGTTTACGGGAAATGATTGTTACCATTCCATCCCAAAGTTAAATATATATCTCTATCCCCGTCCCCATCTCCATCGGGGATTACAAACTACATACCATCCTCATCCCCAGCGGAGAACGGGGATCCCAATAGGAATCAGAGATTTTTTTTCCCGTTACACAATTTACATTTAAACTATGTTTCAAATGATGCAACTATTACGAATAACACAATACGGTAATATCAAATAGCATTAACGAGATTAACATTCATGTGGCATGCTCAGTATTAATAATAATAAAATTAACACACAAGAGCTCATCCTAAAAGGTTAGTGTCAAATGAGATATTAACAATCGATTGATAGTGTTTCAAATATCTAATAGATATTTGAAACATACAAATATATATAAATGCATATGTAGAATAAAGATATTCGGGGCGGGTTGGGGAACCAAGGGTATTACCATCCCGGCTCCATACCCGCTTTTTATTATCAGGGAATCCCCACCCCCATCCCCATACCCGGTCAACTCGGGGAATCTCCGGTCAAATCAGATTCGGGTATCGGATTCTCCATCGGGTTCGGAATTTTTTGCCATCTCTACTTATATTAAAGTCTATTTCATTTCACAAGTTAAGAGCACAAGGTGTCATAAAGAGTAAAAATTTATTTATTTGAGTTTAAACAGATGTCACATCATTTAACATTTCTACTTACAAAAATTCATGTTATCACAACAACCTCCTTCTTTTCATTTGGGCTTCACCACTACATAATTTATTTTCTATTCTATTATTCTTTTAATAAACTTAATTCATTTCTTAAAATCAAAATACGAATTACAATACGATACGGTTCGAATACGAAATGTGATAAAATAAAAATACGATACAATACAACTTCACCGGAATTTAATCTGTTCCGGAAATCAGATGAGTCCGCTGAAAAACACCACCTGAAGAAGCATTTGACGACCTTTTCTTTCTTGATTTGCTCTTCCAACTCTTTTTTTACTGTTGCTTTTTCTGCTAAGGTTTCTCGTAATGCTTCTTCATCAAGAAACATTTGAACAAGACATTATTTGTTGATTTGGAAGTAAGTTTGAATATAATTGAGAATTTTGTATGTAAAAATGTAGATTTAGTAGTGTATTTATATTGAAAAAGAGATAAAATAAAAAAATTTAAACGTTGAGTAACGGTAATATAAGGGGGTGGGGTCTTTTTTCGTCATTTTCTTCCTCACTTTGGTGGCGAAAGAGGCTTGTGGCGAGCTCCTTTGGTATGATGACGACATTTGACAAAGATCGGCGATAGTCTACGTTGGAGTGGCGAGACAAAAATTCATGGTACATTTTGCTCTAAGTGGCAAATCTAAATCGAATATTATTTATAATGTGGTCTCAAAAAAATATTATTGTTGTATATACATTGAAAAAGGCAAAATGATAAAAAATATATTACGTAATAATCACTACACACATATTTTCTCAATGTACTAACCAAAAAATCCAAAAATTTACATAATTTAATCGTGCTAATCACTAAATACAAAAATTGAAACAATAAATTAGTAAATCAACCGATAATGAAGAAAAAACAATTCAAACACTGATTCATAACGACGTTGATCCATTAAGTTGTTGTATTTTATTTGTTGTTAGGAGAGTTGTTATACATAGAGATGGTCTGTTTTAGGAAAAATGTTAATCCCTTTTAATCCATAACACAATATTTAGATAGAGAAAGAGAAGAGAGTAGAGAGAGAAACTAGAGAGAATAGTGGAAGGTTAATAAACATAGAGAGAGAAAGTAAGTGAACCAACAACCTCTTTCACACATGGAAGAGGGTTTATATACCCATGAGCTTGGTGGACTCATGGGCTTTGTCCTTAGGCCGGGCTTGGCCTATCCTGGGCATAAAGCCCCTATCTTAGACAATATTAGCTTAAGGTCCAAGCCCCGTTATCCCGACTAGCCTATTACTATACAAGACTGAAAGTCCCTAATCCAAGCGTGAAACAATAAACTAAGACAATCAACACACGTAATTACTTTTCAAACGTAATACTTATTATTGTATAATAAGGAATTACAAGTGTTATGGATAAACCGTTTGATGACAATGTGTTGTGCACACTTTGGACAAACGAAACCTAACTTATGAACACAGTCGCAGCTGTTTGGTTCAATAAGTTCTAAAGAGTTAATGTGTGTAAAGTATCAAAGTGAACAACATTAACTCTAGGCTACATATCCTATTTATAGTGGTACGAGGTTGACTCCAAGTACTGGTTGATGGTGACTACACTAAACAGATACTTGTCATACATCTGTCACAATATGCTCTTCTATTCTTGGTAGTCTGCCACAATGCTTTAGGGAAACAGAGCTGACACAGTTTCCCTTTTCTTCATAGTCTCGTACACACTAAGGTATGTGATAGGTGTGAAAACACCCATCCTTTTACCACTTATTGCTTGCTAAAACGAGACCAAAACGCGTATTTAATGTCATTTGTTTGGAATTATGCGTGGTTTGTGTGTTTGTTGTGTTTTCAGAGCCAACCGGATAAATATTGAAGAAAACACGGGATTGCACGGGTTTTATCAAATAAAAAGACGAAAGACGAAGTCTATAGTCCAAGAGATGCAAAATATTTGAAGTCAATGGGCCTATTTGAAGATTTATCGAAGAAAAGGACCAAAGATGGAAGATTTATATATGTCAAAGAACTCAAGTCTGTTAAATGAAGAAATTAAAAGACGAGTTGAATTTATTCATCGACAAATCCCGAATCGAAGTCGAAAACGTCAACTTTTCTGAAAAGACGAGAAGACAAAAAGAAAGGGAGAAAAACCCACTCACCAACCAAAGCCAAGGCCTATAAATAGACCTTCCCTTCACATTTTCAAGACTAGTTCATTTTTCAATTATTTCCTTTCCTGTTTCGTAGGAAACCAACTCCCTTAAGGAGATTGGTGATTTTTATTTCCTTCATAATCTTGTAAGTTTAATCTTTCATTTTATTTGTTAAACCTTAATCTTTCAATATCAAGTTTCCTTTTTATCTTGTTCTACCTTTTCTATTTGATTCTCTAGTTCTAAGCTTTTATTTTATTGGTTTTGATCTTAAAAAACAAGTGGGTTTTGAGTTTTTATTGATTTGGATTAATGTTTATCATTAGTGGATGATAGGTGGTTAGTTTGGTTTAATGTTTGGTTAAAAAACTTGGTTGATTTTGGGTTAGATTCGTTCTCTACTTTTTCCCCTGTTCTTCGCGTATCCTGTTACCCAGATTATTCCGAACGAAGCTTTCATTCCGAACCAAAGGTTTTGTAAAATATTCCGAATGAGTTAGGTTATTCCGAGTAAAGAGTTTATTCCGAGTCAGCAAATTATTCTGAGTGAAGCTTTTTCTTCTAATTATTCCGAACCAGCTAAGTATTCCGGATGAGCAAACATTCCGGATAAACAATTTATTCCGAATGAAGGCTCCTGTTTAGTTATTCCGAGTCAAGAGATTATTCCGAGTGAACCGTTATTCCGAATCAAGCTTGCATCATTTTATTCCGAGTCAGTCAATTATTCCGGATCAACACATATTCCGAACGAAGGTATTTTATTCCGAATAAAGGTATTCCGGATGAAGGTATTTCGGATGAGCAAATATTCCGAACCAAGTGATATTCCGAATGAATGCTTTGTTTTAGATTATTCCGAATGAGCTAATTTATTCCGCATGAGTAACATTCCGAATGAAGCCTATTTATTCCGAATAACCAAATTATTCCGGATGAGTTGTATATTCCGGATGAACTGTTATTCCGCATGAAGGGTATATTCCGGATCAGTCTTTATTCCGGATGAAGAAGTATTCCGAACCAGCAATTTTCTTTGGTTATTCCGCATGAGCAAGAACATTCCGAACCAAGGTTTTTCAAAGTTTATTCCGAATCAGCTGAATTTCCAGGAGAATGTCTTTTACTGTTTAATTTTAATTCAAGTCTTATTTTTAGTAATTGCTTTTAGTTTAATTTTATTACTTCTCGCATTTACTTTTTTAGTAGATATAGATCAAAAGCTCCCCCTTTTAGTCACCAATTACAACAATTCCACTTTGAACCGTGATCTATTCGAGAAGATACCGAGAACGAAATAACGACAAATATAATTGGGTACGAGCAACACAAAGAAAGATCTTGCAAAAGCTACATTTTTAACTTACCAAAAATCAGTTATTAAAATGGCGCCGCTGCCGGCTCTTTTCGTAAGGATCAACGGTTTCTTGTGAGAAAAATTGAATTTTGGGATCCATTCTTTCGGGAACGTTATTTTCAAGTACAAAAATTTTCAAAAACCCATAAAAATATAAAATTTTCAAAAAAACACAAAAATTAAAAAACCTATAAAAACCAAAAATATTTTCTCTTGCATTTTCTTTTTAGTGTATGCGTACTCGATCAACGTCTTATCCCGAGCCCGAGACTCTCGATAATTTAGACATGGCCGGTGTACACAACAACAACATTAATAATCCACCCCACCCCAACATGAATAATCTTCCCCAACCCGACTTACGAACCATGAGGGAACTATGCCAACCTACGATGAATGGACGTGGAGGCCCGATTGCGCCGATGCAAATCACGGCTCATGAGTTTTCGTTGAAGAATCACATGATCCAACAAGTGCAAACTAATCCATTTCGCGGAATACTGGATGATGATGCCAACAAACACCTCGACAAATTCATTACCATCACCCAAAGCATGAAGTTACCCGGTGCTTCTATGCATGTACTTCGCCTTCAACTATTTCCACACTCGCTTTCTCACCATGCTGAAAAATGGTTTGACCGTCTCCCAAAGAATTCTATTCATACTTGGGACGACATGACTCAACGATTTTTGTCGCGCTACTTTCCACCATCCATGGTCACGAGCCTTCGTAACCAAATTAGTGGATTCATGCAAGAAAAGATACAATGATTTGATCGACCGTTGTCCAAATCATAACATGCTCCCCGTCACTCTCATTGATACTTTCTACAATGGTCTCACTTTTCGTGATCGTGACACGATCAACGCCGCCGCCGGTGGTACTTTTATGAAAAGGAGACCGGAGGAGTGTAGAGAGTCGATTGAAAACATGACTACTCACCACAAGAATTGGGATTCATCCGCATCCTCAAGATCTAACCCGAGAGTCAATGTTTCTTCTCCTACTTCCAATCCTGAGATAACCGAACTTACCCGACAAATCCCGGAAATGAACAAGAATTACATGACCATGGCCACAAACCACTTTCAACAAGCTAAAGCTGTTGCTATCTCTTGTGACACATGTGGTGGTACTCATTCTTACAATGATTGTCCTTCCACTCAAGGCAATTTTTATGAAAACGTTAACGCGGCATACGGTACTTATCCCACGGGAGGCTATCAAGCTCGTCCTCAAGGAGACCGTAGCTTGCTAAGTTATCGTTCAAACAACTATCTTGCACCACCCGGTTTTACTCCTCAAAACCAAAACCAACAACAAAGTTATAACCGAAATAACCAAAGTCAACCTCGTGCTAACAATCAATATCAATCCCAAAGATACCCATACCCACCTCAAGGAAATTCTTAAGCTTACCAAGCTCCACCTCTCAATCAACCGATGGAATTAAATCAAGACATCGAGACGTTCACGAGGACTAATAGAGAGATGGTGACGAATCTTCAGAGTCAATTCATCAACTTGAAGGGAGACATGGCAAAACAAGGGAGTGATATTCGAGCCGAGCTAAGGAATGACATGGCAAAACAAAGCAATGATATTGGCGCAGACATGAGAGACTCTTTCAGCACTCAAGCGGATAATATACGTGATATGATCGGGTCGCTCCTCCAAGGTAATCAACCCTCTTCTTCGGGTACTCTTCCGAGTAATACCGTTGCTAATCCAAGAGGGGAGATGAAAGCAATCACCAATCGTAGTGGAAAAGGTTATACGGAACCCGAGCTTCCAATACCTCCACCCGTGATTGTGAACAAGGAAAAATAGCAACTTTCCTCACCTCCTTTGCCTTCTACCCTCATTCCCCTACCACCCGCGGTTGTGAGTGATCCTACTCCCCTTAATCCTTCCTCTTCATCCGATATACCTTATCCTTCAAGGTTGAGGAAAGAGAAGCAAAGGAGCAAGGATGATATTCAAGTTTCAAACTTTCTCAAGATGTTTAAACAATTGAATTTTAACATCTCCTTTGCCGAGGCTCTCGCTCACATGCCTAAATATGCGAAGATGTTTAAAGATCTTCTTAGTGACAAGGAAAAGCTTCTTGATATTGCTAATACCCAACTTAACGAGAATTGCTCTGTGGTTCTCTTAAGGAAATTGCCCACCAAACTTGGTGATCCGGGTCGCTTCTTGATTCCTTGCAACTTCCCGGGAGTAGAGAATTACATGGCCCTAGCCGATCTAGGTGCTAGTATAAGCTTAATTCCTTTAAGTGTTTGGAAGCAATTATCTCTCCCCGAGCTAGTCCCCACCAAAATGACTTTGGAATTAGCTAACCGTACGGTTGCTTATCCAGTGGGGATAGCCGAAGACGTCTTCGTTGGCGTTGACAAATTCACCTTCCCGGCGGATTTTGTTGTCGTTGACTACAAGATGGATCCTCGTGTTCCATTAATCGTTGGACGTCCCTTCTTGAGGACCGGTCGCACTCTCATTGATGTAGCCGCGGGCGAAATAATCATGAGAGTTGGTGACGATAAAATTGTCTTCAACATGGGTAAGATTTCTAATTAACCTTATTCACATGAGAGTGTTTATGCTATTGATGTTCTCGATGAGGCTTGTGAAGAACACTTTAATGATGCTTGCAAAAGTAATCTCTATTCTCTACCCAATGTTGAGACCGTTGCCTCAATTGCTCTGTCATTGACTCCATTTGGAGAAAGTGACTTTCTTTTGGATGATTTTGAAGCTAGCTTGGGTCCACTCGATCTTAAGTATGATGATTCTCCCACCGATTGGGAAGAAGACATTCGTACAATTGAGAAACTTCTCAATAAAGACCCTTTTTCTCCTCCTTCTCCTAAAGAGGTGACTAATGATGATCCATCGTTAGTTACACCATCTATTGAGGATCCTCCTACTCTTGAGCTTAAGGACTTACCTCCTCATCTCGAGTATGTTTTCTTAGAGGACATTGATCAACTTCCCGTTATCATCGCTAAAGACTTAAAAGCCGATGAGAAAACTCGTCTCATTGAAGTTCTCAAGAAACATAAAAGAGCTATCGCTTGGAAAATCTCCGATATTCGCGGAACTGATCCTCACTTTTGCACGCATAAAATTCTCATGGAGGACGACTTTAAGCCCACAATTCAAAGCCAACGAAGGGTGAATCCTAAAATCCATGACGTTATCAAAAAAGAGGTTATCAAACTTCCTGATGCGGGCATGATTTACCCTATCTCGGATTCACCATGGGTTAGTCCAGTCCATTGTGTGCCTAAGAAAGGCGAAATCACCGTTGTGCCCAATCAAAACAACGAGTTGATTCCTACACGTCTCGTTACTGGGTGGAGAGTTTGTATATACTATCGCAAACTCAATGATGCCACGAGAAAGGATCATTTCCCTCTTCCTTTTATGGACCAAATGCTTGAACATTTAGCGGGTAATGAATATTACTGCTTTCTAGATGGTTTCTCGGGTTATTTCCAAATACCCATCGATCCCCAAGATCAAGAGAAGACAACATTCACTTGTCCCTATGGCACATTTGCTTATAAAATAATGCCTTTCGGCTTATGCAATGCCCCCGGGACTTTCCAAAGGTGCATGTTGGCTATTTTCCATGACATGGTTGAGCAAACCATGGAAGTCTTCATGGATGATTTCTCGGTCTTTTGGGATTCATTCTCTTCTTGACTTGCCAATTTAGAACGTATGCTTAAGCGGTGCGAAGACACTCGCCTTGTTCTCAATTGGGAAAAATGTCATTTTATGGTAAAAGAGGGCATTGTGCTAGGACACAAAATCTCTAAAGCCGGTCTTGAAGTCGATCGTGCTAAAGTGGATGTCATAGCCAAATTACCTCCACCTTCAACCGTGAAGGGTGTGAGAATTTTTCTTGGTCATGCGGGCTTTTACCGTCGATTTATCAAAGACTTTTCTAAAATCGCTCGCCTGATGACCCACCTCTTGGAAAAAGATACTCCTTTTATCTTTTCTAAAGAGTGTATTGAAGCCTTCAATCTTATTAAGGATAAGCTAACTAAGGCACCGGTCTTAGTTACCCCTAATTGGGAGCTACCCTTTGAGTTGATGTGTGATGCTAGCGACTTTGCTATTGGAGCGGTTTTGGGCAAAAGAGTTAATAAACACTTCCAACCAATCCATTATGCTAGCAAGATAATGACGGGGGCTCAATTGCATTATACGACAACCGAAAAAGAGCTTTTAGCTATTGTCTATGCTTTTGAAAAATTTCGCCCCTATCTTGTTTTATCCACCACCATTGTATACACGGACCATTCCGCGTTGAAGTACTTGATGACTAAGCACGACTCTAAGCCAAGACTTCTTCGCTGGGTTTTACTCCTTCAAGAATTCAACATTGAAATTCATGACAAAAAGGGAGCTGAAAACCTAGCCGTGGATCATCTTAGCAGACTTGAGGATCCATATCAAGGGGAACATCCGAACAAAGAGATCAATGACTCTTTTCCCCTTGAGACCTTAATGACTCTTCGTGCCAATCTTGATGACACCCCGTGGTTTACCGATATTGCAAACTACTTAGCGGTTGGTGTTCTCATAAAAGGGTTAACATCCCAACAAAAGAAAAAGTTCTTAAACGATGTTAAGACTTACTTTTGGGATGACCCTTTTCTCTTCAAACAATGCGCTGATTTGATTATTCGCCGATGTGTTGACGGACCGACAACTTTAGACATTCTCGAGGCTTGCCACAAAGGACCCACCGGTGGTCACTTTGGTCCCAACTACACCGCCAAAAAAGTGTTTGACTCGGGATTCTATTGGCCCACCATTTATTGTGATGCTCACCAAATGGTTAAAAATTGTGATGCTTGCCAAAGACAAGGCAAGATCACACATAAAGATGTGATGCCTCAAAGTTTCATACAAGAATGTGAAATCTTTGATGTATGGGGCATCGACTTTATGGGGCCATTCCCTTCTTCTAAAGGAAACAAATACATCCATGTCGCCGTTGACTACGTTTCAAAATGGGTTGAAGCAAAAGCTTTACCCACTAACGACGCAAGGGTGGTTTGTAACTTTTTGAAACATCTATTCGCTAGATTCGGTGTTCCTCGTGCTATTATCAGTGACCGCGGGACTCATTTTTGCAATGATCAATTTGCAAGAGTCATGGCTAAGTATGGTGTCAATCACCGTCTTTCCACCGCTTATCATCCCCAAACTAATGGGCAAGCCGAGATATCTAACCGTGGATTGAAGCGAATTTTGGAACGTACTGTGGGAGAGCATCGTGCCTCGTGGGCCGATAAACTTGATGATGCTCTGTGGGCTTTTCGTACCGCATATAAGACCCCGATTGGTTGCACACCTTATCGTCTTGTGTACGGGAAAGCATGCCACCTCCCTATCGAGCTGGAACATAAGGCATACTGGGCCTTGAAGTGGGCTAACTTCGACATCAACAAAGCCGGTGATCTTCGCAAGATTCAACTCAACGAGCTAAATGAACTGAGGAATGAAGCTTACGAGAACTCATTGATCTACAAGGAGAAGAACAAGATCATCCACGATGCTAGAATTAAGAACCGAGAGTTCCACGTTGGTGATCAAGTCTTACTTTTTA
The DNA here is from genome assembly GCA_025667525.1 of Glebionis coronaria. NCBI lineage: Eukaryota > Viridiplantae > Streptophyta > Magnoliopsida > Asterales > Asteraceae > Glebionis > Glebionis coronaria. The sequence continues at coordinate 36,363,448 of CM046880.1, read as the reverse complement.
ACTCTCGGTTGAAGATCTTCTCGGGCAAGTTGAAGAGCCGCTGGTCTGGTCCATTCACCATCGCCAAAGTCTTTCCCTATGGCACCATTGAGCTTTCTCAGCCAAATGGGCCCAATTTTAAGGCGAATGGCCAGCGCTTGAAGTTGTACTTTGGTGAGGACATCTCTCATGAGATGATTCCATCCCTCACCACGTTTCCCATGAACTAGTTTCGGGACCGAGTCAGGCTCGTGACTCGGTTAACAAAAACAAGCACTCCTCGGGAGGCAACCCGAGTTTCTATCCCCCTTTTTTCCCGTTTTTCATCCTAAGTGTAGGGGGAGCTATATAGGTTGCTTGTGTTTGTATGGTGATGTGATTACAGGGATAAGTGAACTTTTGGAATCTTTGAAGAACCGTGCTCCCATGTTATCCGCAAATCCGGTTCTATCTCTCAACTATCGTGATTCAAGTTTCTTCATACTCACATTTGAAATTGATCACTCTAGTTGTCTCCTCCTTAACTTGATTTAACCAACGTGCACAATGTCATAAGTGTAGGGGAGACTTTTCCCACATGCTTAAACATTGAGGACAATGTTTATATTAAGTGTAGGGGAGACTTCTATCGAAGTTTTAAATGGATTTTTCCATTAAAGTGCCTTCATTTAACCGGAAAATCATATTTTTCGACATTTTTCAAAATTCTTAATCTATTTTGGCCTAGTTGTATAGTTGTATTTTCCTTTGTTATGGTTATTTTATTTCCTTGCTAAAATAAAGTTTAATAAAGTGGTTTTAAAATTTATCAAAGTCGTGAATATTTTGACTCAACCCGAGTTTACTTATCTAAGTTTACTTTAGCTAGTATCCTTAACGTGTTTAAGTCAAGTTTTGCTAGGCTTTTATATAGGGAACTTTAAAACGCGAAAGTCTTAACTCTCACGGGTTAAGAACAAGAACTTTTCGCAAGTTCCTATAAATGATCCTAGAGAGTCGTTTATCAAGGGAACTTTAGAACGTAAATTCTAAACTTGAAAGAGTCTAAGAAGATGCAAGATCCTATAGGCGACTCGAAAACCCAAAACTTTGATTTAATTGGCTAAGCATCCACGAGTCTCATTCCTTGAGATTTTAAATTGTGGAGAACGAGAGATGATAGAGTCAATTATAAGTTTGGTATTCTTTCGTGAATTTATGTGAGTTGATTATAAGCCTATTCTCCTGTCGCTTGCTAATAAATTTATCTGCAATAAATAAGGTTGTACGATTTGAAAAGTTACTTAGCTTCTAGCACAAGATCGTTTAAAAGTTGCTCGGTATTAATTAGAGTTCATAGCTAAGACATAACATATTGAAGCGGGATGCGATGATTGGCGAGTCCGAAAAGGCCCTAACAAGGCATGAGGGCTACATTTTGTTGCTAAAGATCCAAAAGTGATGTGAAGAATCATTTATCGAAAATCAATATGAAGGATCGAGACACACGACGAAAAGCAAGTACTCCCCAAAAGATCATGGAGAAGTCTATCCGAAAAGACCCTAGCAAGGTATGAGGATAAATAGATCCAAGTCCTAAAAGGAGGCGGATCGTTGTATATCAAAGTCCAAAATAAAGATTGGAGAAAAATGAAGAAGTCGTGGTCCAAATATGAAGAATCTCTCAAAAAGTTCAGGTGGAGAAATTCCTAATATGAAGAGAAGACCTTAATTTCAAGAATGTCTCTCAAAGATTTGAAGTATGAAGTCGCTGCCAAATATCGGTCCGAGAAAGGTCTCAAATCGTGAAGCGAGTTATGCCAAGATATGAACTTTATGAGGTCCCGAGAAGCAGTTTTAAAAGATTTGTCCTTTAGCTAACTATTGATTAAATCGTCCCACTTTGTTTTCAGCTTAAATAACTATCAAAATAAGTCAAACAATGCATCCTCGTGATCATTTAAGACAATATTAAAATATAAGAGATACACCTAGGAATAAGGGAGTCTAAGTGAATAATTGGGCCACATAACTTATAATAAGAATGTTCTCGTTTTTAAGCTTGGTATGGGGAACGTGAAACTTGAGAATGATGAACATTCATGACAACCTAAAACCCCAATGTAAGTCTTCAAATACTTTACTTGTTTTGTTCTTTTGGTTTCCTTAGTGTTTAGAATTTAATAAAGACCAAGGTGGGTTATTTATAATGAGAAATGTAAACCGTGCTTTAAAATTATAGCATTGCATGAGGGCATGGCAATGGTTAAGTGTAGGGGATTTGATAGGTGTGAAAACACCCATCCTTTTATCACTTATTGCTTGCTAAAACGAGACCAAAACGCGTATTTAATGTCATTTGTTTGGAATTATGCGTGGTTTGTGTGTTTGTTGTGTTTTCAGAGCCAACCGGATAAATATGGAAGAAAACATGGGATTGCACGGGTTTTATCAAAGAAAAAGATGATATAGTCCAAGAGATGCAAAAGATTTGAAGTCAATGGGCCTATTTGAAGATTTATCGAAGAAAAGGACCAAAGATGGAAGATTTATATATGTTGAAGAACTCAAGTCTGTTAAATGAAGAAATTAAAAGACGAGTTGAATTTATTCATCGACAAATCCCGAATCGAAGTCGAAAACGTCAACTTTTCTGAAAAGACGAGAAGACAAAAAGAAAGGGAGAAAAGCCCACTCACCAACCAAAGCCAAGGCCTATAAATAGACCTTCCCTTCACATTTTCAAGACTAGTTCATTTTTCAGTTATTTCCTTTTCTGTTGCGTAGGAAACCAACTCCCTTAAGGAGATTGGTGATTTTTATTTCCTTTGATTTCCTTCATAATCTTGTAAGTTTAATCTTTCATTTTGTTTGTTAAACCTTAATCTTTCAATATCAAATTTCCTTTTTATCTTGTTCTACCTTTTCTATTTGATTCTCTAGTTCTAAGCTTTTATTTTATTGGTTTTGATCTTCAAAAACAAGTGGGTTTTGAGTTTTTATTGATTTGGATTAATGTTTATCATTAGTGGATGATAGGTGGTTAGTTTGGTTTAATGTTTGGTTAAAAAACTTGGTTGATTTTGGGTTAGATTCGTTCTCTACTTTTTCCCCTGTTCTTCGCGTATCCTGTTACCCAGATTATTCCGAACGAAGCTTTCATTCCGAACCAAAGGTTTTGTAAAATATTCCGAATGAGTTAGGTTATTCCGAGTAAAGAGTTTATTCCGAGTCAGCACATTATTCCGAGTTAAGCTTTTTCTTCTAATTATTCCGAACCAGCTAAGTATTCCGGATGAGCAAACATTCCGGATAAACAATTTATTCCGAATGAAGGCTCCTGTTTAGTTATTCCGAGTGAACCGTTATTCCGAATCAAGCTTGCATCATTTTATTCCGAGTCAGTCAATTATTCCGGATCAACACATATTTCGAACGAAGGTATTTTATTCCGGATGAAGGTATTCCGGATGAGCAAATATTCCGAACCAAGTGATATTCCGAATGAACGCTTTGTTTTAGATTATTCCGAATGAGCTAATTTATTCCGCATGAGTAACATTCCGAATGAAGCCTATCTATTCCGAATAACCAAATTATTCCGGATGAGTTGTATATTCCGGATGAACTGTTATTCCGCATGAAGGGTATATTCCGGATCAGTCTTTATTTCGGATGAAGAAGTATTCCGAACCAGCAATTTTCTTTGGTTATTCCGCATGAGCAAGAACATTCCGAACCAGGGCTTTTCAAAGTTTATTCCGAATCAACTGAATTTCTAGGAGAAGGTCTTTTACTGTTTAATTTTAATTCAAGTCTTATTTTCAGTAATTGCTTTTAGTTTACTTTTATTACTTCCCGCATTTACCTTTTTAGTAGATATATATCAAAAGCTCCCCCTTTTAGTCACCAATTACAACAATTCCACTTTGAACCGTGATCAATTCGAGAAGATACCGAGAACGAAACAACGACAAATATAATTGGGTACGAGCAACACAAAGAAAGATCTTGCAAAAGCTACATTTTTAACTAACCAAAAATCAGTTATTAGTATGTCCAAAGTGTTAACAGGGTATTGCCACCCCTGTTAACCCTCAACCCCTCAGAGTCCCTGATACATCTTGGCTGTTATCCATCACAGCCTATGGGTATGTCTTCAAGTAATCTTCGACTTCCTTGACAATGTCTCTGACATGTTATCCTTTAAGGTTGCTCATAGAGACTTAGATCTCTGTGAGTCTTGCGATACTTTCTCGCCTCCTAGGCACAAGCAAGTTAATATCAAACAACTTGATTTACGTTTAAATTTATGATACAAGGAATCTAACAAACTTAGATTCCCAACAATCTCCCCATATTTAAACATAAATACAGCTAGATCTAAATAAGTTACAGTAAGTGAGATGACAGCTTCTTCTTACTCATAATAGATCTTAACAAACATACCTCATGATTTTATTATGACTTAAAAGAAACTACAAGTACAAAACATAAGTGTAACAAAATATGAAAGTAAAGTTTAGCTGTGAAAGACTTCAATAATCATCATTCTTGATTTTCTCTTCAACTTCAGCTATGTCTGTCCTGGCATCTAATTCGGCATGCAAAGCTTGTGCAAATACCTTGGAATACTCTATGTTGATTTTAAGTGCATTTGTAAGACAAAGAAGCTGAATAGTTGATGCTAGTCCCATCTCATCTTCCCTTTGGAACACATATTGACATCCCCTGTTCATAAAGGCCATACCTTTCTCAGGCTCAGTATATGTCTGACCATCAACAGGGCCTAGAATCCTATTTAGTAAAACCAAATCCCTGTGCATTCCATCCACTTGAACATCATCAGTTACGAAGGTTTCTTTAATAAATTGAGTCATCCTTCTTCTTTTCTTTCCAGACTTTGGAAGATCTTGTTCAAATAGTTGTGGTGGGGGATCAACCTTGAGTGTGGCTGCAGTTTCCTTAACCCAATTAAACTTAGCTTTGAGAGTCTTAAGAAGTGTAAAATGTGCCTGTCCAGTCTTCTTCGCAGCTAATGCCTCAAGTTCAAACCATTCAGACATACCAAGTTTCTTTAACTTAAAGTCTTCAAAGAGATCCATGTCGGCCTGTTGATTATCTCTCCACAAAACCATTTGTAGTGTATGAGTAGACTTGTGAATAGTATACTTGAACTTGGTGATTTTTCCAGGTGCAAACCTGTTATTGACACATGCATCATAGTCAGCTTTTACCTTTTTCAGTGCCTCTGTGCGTTTAACTTCCATTTCCTTCAACCTTTGTCTTTGCTCATCCCTTTGTTGAGGAGTCATTTTTCTCAGAGTTGCCTCATTAAGCTCCTTGGCTTTCTTGATTTCATTTAACCTCTTTAATTCAATAGCATGTTTCTCAATTTCTTCAGCTGTTAGAGGGTTCTCATTTGTTGCTTTAAAGGTTGTGAATTGGGATAGTTCAGTGGTTGATCCTCCTGTCTCTAGCATCGCAACTATTTTCTTTAGCTTGGCGTCTGAGTATACCACAACTATTTCCTTTCCTTTCTTCGAGACAGAGGATAACACACTTGTGTTCTTCATCTTGTTTGATGAAAGCCATCTGAGCTTGGTTTTGTACAACTTTTGGTAGGGAGCTAACAGTGAACTTGAGTTTCTTGGCAGCTGGTTCACCATCATCCACAACCTCATTGGTGTTAACCAGAGTCAAGGACTTTGATGAATCAACTCCATACTTTGTCTGTTGCTCCCCCTTAAGTTCATCATCATCATCATCAGGTACAGTTATTGGAGTGATGATTTGAAGAGGGATGGGTGAGGGGATAGTGTGTTGATCTTGAGCTTTGCTTTGCAGATTCAAGGTTAAGTACATTTTCCTTCTCCCCCTCACGTTCAGCCTGTCTTTTCAGACGTTTGGATGAACGTGCCTGAATGTATGCAGCAATCTGCTCAACAGAAGCAGCCATTTGTCTTTGCCCGGTTCTTGAAGCTCTGGAAATTTTCAACAGTTGGTTGCAGTTTCCATTGGTGTTGCGATGAACACGGTCAACTATGAAGTTGGTGTGGCGAACTTGCCTGGATCGTACAACCTCAAATTCTTTATGCATAGTCAACTCATGAGCAGAGAATAGTTCAGGGACCTCTGTGGCTATGGTATCTTTGATACGAGTGGATAAATGGCTAAGTCCTTGGGACACTCCTTTTCGTGTGCCATCCTTAATGGGTTCAGTGACAGCATCCTTAACCGCCTGTGTGATAATCTTTTGAAAGTTGACAGTAAAGGAGTGGATATTAGAGCCAATGCGATCCAACTTTCTTGACAGGCGTTCAATGTCTTGCATGATGTTCATGCTTTAAGTCATGGATGTTCAGACTTTGTTGTGCATAATCATCCTCTCTTGGCAAGAAGTCAAAGTTGGTCTGTTGGGGATGATCAAACAACAAAAATTCGGTTGTCGGATCATACGTAGGCCTTTGGAACACTGTGGTGACAAAGGTAGCAGAAGTAGGAGTTACTACGGCTTCCTTGGGAGGAGGAGTGGTTTCAATAACTGGTGTGGACATAACGATATTCTTGGGAGGAGACAAAGACTGCTGATCATCATCCTCTTCATCATCATCCTCCTCAATCATCCCCTCAGGGAGAATCTAATCATCTGGCATTGATTCAGGTTCAGAGAAGCTTTCAATTAAGGCAAGCACATCCTCTTCAACATCAGGCATGGGCTCATCCTCATTTGGCTGATCCTGAGTCAATTTATCAGCTCCTTCGTTTGGCTGTGCCAGAGAGTCTACATTTGGTTGTACAACATCAGCCTACAATTTGTTTAAGTTAGTAACAGTGAAAGAGATAAAGGGAATGATCGCCAGTTCATTGTGCCCTAGAGGCCGAGGATGATTATTCAGCTACTCCAAAGGATAAATCCTTGGGATTCTTTTAAGAGTGAAAGTAATGAGGTTAATGGTCTCCATTCGCTGCCTCTAGGAAAGATGAGTGTAATTATTCAGCCCCCCAAAAGGTTGAAACCTTTGGGACTCTTTTATTTGTGAAACATATGTTATTAAGGATTGCCATTCGCTGCCCCTAGGAAGGCTGAGTGTGATTATTCAGCCCCCCCCAAAAGGTTAAGAAACCTTTGGGACTCTTTTACATGAAACATATGTTGTTAAGGATCGCCTGTTATGCTACCCCTAGGAAAGCTGAGGGCGATGATTCAGCTCCCCCTGAAAGGATAAATCCTTTGGGATTCTTTTAATTGTGAAAAAGATGTAAGATAAGGTCGTCATATATCGTTGTCCCTAGGAGAGCTGAGGATGATTATTCAGCTCCCTTTAAAAGTAAAACTTTTGGGATTTTTTTCTGAAGGAACCAAGAGGCTGTGTGAGGTACAACTACTCTAGGTCGAGAGATATATGTATTCAGGTTGTTGTTTGCCTGAATACTGTCTAGAGGGTGCAGGATCATCAAGGTGCTTTATAAACACAAATGAATCACTCCCTGGTGCATAGACAGGGTGTACAGAAGTCTTATAAGATTTCTAAGTGCATACAAAGACTGCTATGGGTCAAGGATAACCCTAACTTCACCACTCTCACCTATAGACATTTGAGAGTGGCTGCTTGTAGACCTCTAAAAATGATAAGACTGATTACTTGTGCGATATCAGTGGAATTGGGCTGGTTCCCTGTTGTCTCTGCTGAGATCGAGACGCTAGACTCCTGTTGTTTGTCATTTGAGGTCTCTGTGTCCATAGAAGTCTCTGGAACAGAGGAGGTTGAGAGGTTCATAGTCTTCTTAACCCTAGTCTTTGCAACAGTTTGGGTTTGGGAAGAAGATGGGTTTTTCTTCTTCTTTGGCTGTTGGCTAGTTGTTGCCTTGGACGACGTGGTGTGTTGCCTAGAGGTCAAAGACTCTGACTTGCCAGACACACCAACTGTATTCACCTTCTCAGAGGAAGGGAGCAAGGACTTCACAACAGATGGTTGTTTATTAGAAATGTTCAACATATGGGCAGTAGCTGGCACATCCTCAGGTCCAATCCCTTTGTAGATAGCTCCGGTTATGTGATACCGCTTAAAAGTTGTGAGTTCAGAGTTGTGGTAGTTGTCACCCAACATGATTTTAAAGAGAAGAGAAAGAAAGCGAACATAGCAAATGTTTTTCTCCCTGACTTGATTGGTTCCCTTAAGTTTTTCGACAAGGTTAGAGAAAAGAATGCTTTCAACATCTACGTTTGTGCCCCATATCCGCCCAAAAGCAATGGTTTGATGATTGAACGCCATTTGGTATTGAGATCCCTGCATACCACCCAGGGATTTGACTATGTGTGTGAGGAGACACACCACATAGGGGAGAAATATCTGATATTCAGAGGAGACTTGGCAAAGACTTCAGCAGGAGTAAGGGTTGGGTTAACATCATATACAGGTTTAAGTGTGGAAAGGGCATCCTTTACAACCTTTTTGTCAACAACTTTCAGGCATTCATCGCCATGCCTTAGCCCAGCCACATTGGAAAAGTCTTTGAGAGAGAAGGCAAAAGGGTGTTCATTGCGAGAGAGGTTAAAGGTGATGGTGTCATCAATGACTTCGGTAGAATACCAGAATTCCCTAAGGTATTCTTGGTAGAAAACGGATGGGGATTTTGTGAATGCTTCACTAACATCACAATTCTTCATGAAGTTAACCAGATCTGTGTAGGTGTTTTTTGGAGCCTTGAGCCATCCAATCGAGTTGTTAAAAGCAAGGATGCTCTCATTTAGTTCGAAGTTAACGTTGGAAGCCTTTGGTACTGGGAACGCCATGGAGTCGAGGTTGAAGAAGATGAAGATGGTAAGAGGGTTTAGAGATAGATTTTAGAGAGAGAGACGAATTTGTGAGAAATGAGAAAAGTGTTAGGTGAGAAAGATCTTGAGACAATATTTATATTCAAAATTTGAAACAGTTATTCAACCGCATTAAATGCTTAGTGGGAAAAGGACTGCACACAAGTGGGTCCCTTAACCTTTTAAAACCATTTGTCTCCTCGTTATTAGGAAAAGAATTAATTAAATATAGGGAATGTTTTTTAGCATTTACTTGGAAAGTAACTACCTAGTTTCATGTGAAAAACATTTAATATTTAATCAGACTTTATGAACACATTAAATATCAAGCCACAAGCTTAGAGATATTAAGCATACCCAGCTCAAAAACTAGCCTGTTGAACGAAGGTTCAACCAAAGGCTTGGTAAAGATGTCAGCTAGTTGCAGCTCAGTGGGGACAAAATGCAGCTCAATATCTCCCTTCATTATATGATCCCTGATAAAATGATACCTGATATCAATGTGTTTGGTTCGAGAGTGAAGAACAGGGTTGTTGGAGATGGCAATGGCGCTAGTGTTGTCACAAAAGATTGGCACTTTGTCATATAGAATCTCATAGTCAGCTAATTGACTCTTCATCCAAAGTACCTGTGCACAACAGCTGGCAGCAACAACATATTCAGCTTCAGCTGATGACATGGCCACAGAGTTTTGCTTCTTTGCACTCCATCCTACCAACTTTCCTCCTAGGATTTGACAGCTACCTGATGTACTTTTCCTGTCAATGCAGCATCCAGCATAGTCTGAATCTGATTAGGCCTTAAGATTAAAGCCTGATTCCTTGGGATACCACAGACCTAGTGAGGTTGTCCCTTTGAGATACTTGAAAATTTTCTTAACAACCACTAGATGGGATTCTTTTGGGTTAGCTTGGTACCTTGCACATAGACATGTAGAGAACTGGATATCAGGACGACTAGCTGTTAAATACATGAGTGACCCAATCATGCCTCTGTATAAAGTCTCATTAACAGAGACCCCTGACTCGTCAGGACCCATGTTATTGGGTGGAAGCATGGGGCATTTCACTGATGCACAATAATAAGTGTGAAAACACTTATCCTTTTACCACTTATTTCCAATAATAACAAGACCAAAACGTGTATTTTATGTCGTAAAAGTCGGAATTATGCGTGGTTTGTGTTTTTATTATGTTTTAGGACCAAAAGATGAAAAAGGAAGAAAACATGGGCTATCACGGGCTTTTATCGAAGAAAAAGACAAAAGACGAAGTCAAAAGATCGAGAATGCAAAAAGAACGGAAGTCCAAGGCCTATTCTGAAGATTTATCGAAGAAAAAGTCTAAGGACGGAAGTTTAATGAAGTCGAAGAACTCAAGTCTAATTTTAGAAGAAAATTATAAGACAAGTTCAACTTATATCGACAAATCCCGAGACGACGTCGAGAAAGACAAAGAAATTAAATCGAGTCGAGACGAGAAGAAAGAAAGAATAAAGCTTAAACACTTAACCTCCCCACCTCCTATAAATACCCTCCTAATATGTCATTAGGAGGGTGTTAGTTGTTAGTTAGTTTGTCGTTTAGTTTTTAGTTTTTATTAAGTGAGTTTTCATTTTCTCTCTAGTTTTTCTTTCAAGCTTATTAAATCTTTACTTTAATCTTGTAATCTTTTGATATTAATCTTTAATCAAATCAAGCTTATTTCTTAATTCTCATTCTTCCTTTCTTAATAATCTATGGTTTTGCTTTGATAATCATGTAGTGGATGTGATTTTGTTGATTTTGGTGTGTTTGGCTTATTGATAATAAGTTGATTTTGTTAAGTTTAATAATTTTATAAAAAGTGCTTTTTGATTTCTAGCTTATTTAGTGTTTAAAAGTTTTTAAATTTTAGCTTATTCACCTTTTTCTAAAATCATTTTGGTTTAGCTTTTGGTAAAGTGCTTATTGGTTTTTAGCTCAATTTTGCTTATTGGCATCTTTTTCTTATTCGGAATTTTTTCTTTGCTCAGCTTTCATTTCGGAAAAGAGGCATAACCCTCTTTTTCCGGATAAGGGTCATAAATCCCTTATTCCGGATAAGCCCATTTATTTCCTTTTTCCGGATAAGTATCCGGAACATATTCCGGATAAGCATACTAAGTCAAGTTTTTCCGGATAAGAATTATTTTCATTGCAGATAAGCTCTCGGTCTTGTATTCCGGATAAGCCTCCTGTGGATTTGCTTTTAGCTAATCCGGTGGTCTAGGTGGGTGGTGGAAGGTGGAGGCCATTGTTGAGAGAGAGAAGAGAGGTTGTGTGTAAAAGGTTAAGAAAATGTGTATTGAACAAAGTGAAAAATACAAATGAAACACAATTAACACCCCTCCTTGGAAGCCTAGGAGGGGTATATATAGCCACACACCAAACACTTAACTATACATTGTACCTAGTCTAGTCTAAGCGTGTGTGACTATGATAACTAATGGGAATTCTTAAATGTTGTCACATAAAGTGAATTTCCAACAATCTTCCCCCATGGGACGACGTGTAGAATTCCTTACAATATTTTTCCTAACAAGTACATAATGATTAAGAACAAAAGCTTTTATGAAGCGTCCAATGCTGATGATGTCTTCTGAGGCCTTTGACTTTAAAAACGACTCATCTTTAAAGTAACTTGTAGTAGAAATACTGTAACGGCACGAGCTAAGTAATCTATATACTTCTGGTTAAGGAGAAGCTTCTAAATTAACTTCCCCCTAATTCATGCCACATAAACTTGATGTAGAAGCTTTTAAATAGCTTCCCCCTAAACCGACAATCCTCGTAAGCAACTTCAAAGCTTTCAATAAAGCTTAGAATGATTAAGCGCACAGCGGAATTTAACAAGCAAATCCTATCATATAACATGATAACGTTGCTAAGAGGAATTGAAAGTTTGAGCACACTAATAAGTGTGAAAACACTTATCCTTTTACCACTTATTTCCAATAATAACAAGACCAAAACGTGCAATTTATGTCATAAAAGTCGAAATTATGCGTGGTTTGTGTTTTTATTGTGTTTTAGGACCAAAAGATGAAAAAGGAAGAAAACACGGGCTTTCACGGGCTTTTATCGAAGAAAACGAGAAAAGACGAAGTCAAAAGATCAAGAGTGCAAAAAGAACGGAAGTCCAAGGCCTGTTCTGAAGATTTATCGAAGAAAATGTCTAAAGACGGAAGTTTAATGAAGTCGAAGAACTCAAGTCTAATAGAAGAAGAAAATTACAAGACAAGTTCAATATACATCGACAAATCCCGAGACGACGTCGAGAAAGACAAAGGATTTAAATCGAGTCGAGAAGAAAGAAAGAAGAGGCAACACATGCACACCTTCCCATTTTCCCTATAAATACCCTCCTAAAACACATTAGGAGGGTTGGTTAGTTTTTAGTAGCTAGTTTTATTTTTCATTTTTCCTTTCTAGTTTTTAGAGAGAGAAAGTTCCAAACTTTCTCTCACTAAGTTTTCATCTTTTCTTTCTTTTAATCTTTCAAGTTTAAACCTTTTTGTATTTTGATTTCATTAATCAAGTTCAAGTTAAGCTTTTTGTTCATTAATCTCTTTCTACCTTTCTTGATTTTAGTTTACTTTTGGTGCGAAATATTTATGATCCGTGTTGATCTTGATGTTTTCGTGCTTAAAAAGTTAATCTTTTTATTCCTACATAAGCTTTCAAACGGTTAAGCTTTAAGATCTTTGTGCTTATTGGCTTATTTGTATGTTTAGCTTATTTACTTTTTGAAAGTTTTCTTAAAAAGTTTCATCTTTTTATAGTTTGATTTAAAAGATTGCTTATTTAAAGGTTGGAGAAGTTGTTACTTATGCTTATTTAGTTTATTTCATTACTGATTTGGTTAGGTTTGGTGTTAGCTTATCAAACATAGCTTATCACTTTGCTTATTTTCGAATCCCACAATAATCGGAAAAGGGTAAACCCTTTTCCGATTTGGCATTCCGATTGGCACTCTTGATTCCGATCTCTCTGATCGGATTAGGGAGTTAGTATTCCGATTCACATCTTGGTATTCCGATCACTTGACCGGATTAGGGTTTTAAACATTCCGATTGTGGGTATTCTTTTACATTCCGACGTGGGTGGTTTGTGTACATTCTGATTGGGACATTTCTACCTCATTCCGATTGCTTTCTTTTACTGGATTCCGATTGTGGGGATTCCGATTGCACTATCATTCCGAGACGACTCATTTTCACATATTCTGATCAGTCTCCTTTTACACATTCCGATTGCTTTCCTTTTTGAGTATATTCCGATCACTTCCTTTTGGCACATTCCGATCAGTAAATTCCGATTTGGCATTCCGATTGGATGAGTTTCTTGTTTTTACAAAATTTTCAAGCTTTAGATTCATTAAGTGTTCAAGTTTTTTTTCTAATCTTGTCTTTAAGTTTTCAAGCATTTATTTTTAACTCGTCATTTTAGTTTATATTTTAAAGCTTTAATTTTGCTCAACGACATTTTCATTTTACCATTAGTTTAAAATAGATAACCAAACCACTTTCTTTTATCCACCAAGAACAATTGAGTCACACTTTGAACCAATAATCAATTCGAAGAGATCGGACGATAAGATTTTATACTTGGTCTAAAAGCCTTGTATTAAATGGCGCCGCTGCCGGTTCTTTTCGTTAAGATTAAAGGTTTTAAGTGAGAGACGTGTTGGATTTTGGGATCCGTTCATATTTGAACGTTATTTTCCTTGTTTTAAAATTTTCAAAAATCCTAAAAATATAAAATTTTCAAAATTACAAAAAAAATTAAAAAAACATAAAAAACCAAAAATATTTCTTGCTTTGTTAGTTCTTTTGCAGGTGTATGCGCACTCGATCAACGTCTTATCAAGATCCCGAGACTCTCGATAACTTAGACATGGCCGGTGTACACAACAACAATAATAATCCACCTCAAAACAACATGAATAATAACAACAATGAACCTCTACCGGACAATCGTCCTATGATCGAACTTTTGCAAGCACATGTAGAGGGCAACAACGATGCTATTGTCATACCCGCGATTGCAGCCAACAACTTTGAGCTCAAATCCGGCTTTATTCAAATGGTCTCTGCTCAACCATTCTTGGGACGTACCATTGATGATCCTCATGACCACATCAAAAGGTTCCTTCAACTCACGAATACGGTCAAATTTAATGGGGTTTCACAAGAGGTAATTTGCTTGCAACTTTTTCCTTTCTCCTTAGAGGGACAAGCCCGGCATTGGCTTGATAAGGAACCGCCACAAAGTATTCTTACGTGGACGGACTTAGAGACCAAATTCATAAACTATTTTTTTCCACCCTCTCGTACTACCGCTTTGCGGAATGAAATCATTACTTTTGAACAAAAGTACGATGAGACTTTTAGTGAATCTTGGGACCATTTTAAAGAACTTTTAAGAAAGTGCCCACAACATGGTTTTACCAAAGTGCACCAAATTAATACTTTTTATAATGGTTTAAGCATGAATGACCAAGATTCACTAAATAGTGCCTCGGGGGGGGGGGGGGGGGGGGGTAATCTTTTGGTTAAGTCTTCTAATACCGCTTGGGATATTATTGAGAACAAGTCTAGAGTGCAAACCAAGAGTGTTCGGACCAATGTAGCTAGTGCTAGCACTAATGAGAGCGACAAAAGACTTGATAAGCTTACTTCGCTTGTTAAATCACTTGCTCTCCAAGCCGCCAATAATACCAAAGCTATCACTGCCCAAGCCAATGCTATGACTCAATCATGTGATATATGCGGGGGATCTCACTCATACACCGATTGTCCTTCGACTCACGACAATCCGGAAAATGTGTATGCCGCCAACGGTACCTATGCTACAGGAAGCTATCAAGCACATCCTCAAGGTGACCGCAATCTACTCAGCTATCGCTCAAACAACTTTCTCTCACCACCCGGTTTTCCTCCACAAAACCCGACCAACCTCAATCGCAACAATCAAAACCAACCACGTGCTCCAACTCTATATCAAAACCAAAGAAACCCATATCCACCTCAAAGAAACAACCAAGTTTACCAACAACCTGCTTATCAACCACCCGCCTACCATGCTCCTCATCCTAACCAACCCACCGCATTACACCAAGATGTTGAACCTACATGAGGACTAATGATGTGATCGTGCAAAATCTTCAGCGGGAAATGGCCAACATGAAAGCAGATATGGTGAAGCAAGGGAATGATCTTCGAGCTGATATGCGAAATACTTTGACAAGTCAAACGAATGACTTGAGGAATATGATGGCTAGCTTCTTCCCTAGTAATCAAGCCTCTGGATCGGGTTCTCTTCCGAGTAACACCGTTGCTAATCCAAGAGGGGAGATGAAAGCAATCACCACTCGCAATGGAAAAGGTTTAAAGGAACCCGAGCTTCCTACACCTACATCGGTGATTGTGACAAAGGAAAACGAGTCTCCTTCTCTGAATCCTCCATCTTCTATTCCTCAAACTTCTACTTCTCCAATTCCACCACCTTCTAATTCTACCCCTCCACCACCCAAGGATGTGAGTGCGAATTCTATCCCAAAGCCTTCATCTCAACCCAATATACCTTATCCTTTGAAGTTGAGGAAAGAGAAATTAAAGAACAAGGATGATATTCAGGTTTCGAACTTTCTTAAAATGTTCAAACAACTGAATTTCAATATCTCCTTTGCTGAGGCTCTCGCTTACATGCCCAAATATGCTAAAATGTTTAAAGATCTTCTCGGTGATAAGGAGAAACTTCTCGATATTTCTCAGACCCAACTTAATGAGAATTGATCCGCAGTGCTCCTAAGGAAATTACCAACCAAACTTGGTGATCCGGGTCGTTTCTTGATTCCTTGCAACTTCCCGGGAGTAGAGAATTGCATGGCCCTAGCCGATCTAGGTGCTAGTATTAACTTAATGCCATTAAGTGTTTGGAAGCAATTATCTCTCCCCGAGCTAGTCCTCACACGAATGACTTTGGAATTAGCTAACCGTACGGGTTCTTATCCAGTGGGGATAGCCGATGATGTCTTCGTTGGCGTCGACAAATTCACCTTTCCGGCAGATTTTGTTGTCGTTGACTACGAGATGGACCCCCGTGTTCCATTAATCGTTGGACGTCCATTCTTGAGGAACGGTCGCACTCTCATCGATGTAGCCGCAGGCGAATTAATCATGAGAGTTGGTGACGATAAAATCGTCTTCAACATGGGTAAACTTTCTAAGCAGCCTTCGGAAAACGAGAGTGTTAATTTCATTGATGTTCTTAATGAGGCTTGTGAAGAACATTTCAAAGACGCTTGTAAAAGTGGTTCTTCTTCTCTACCCATTGTTGAGACCGTTGCCTCTATTACTCCATCACTAACTCCATTTGGAGAAAGTGATTTCATCTTAAAGAATTTGAAGCAACTTTGGGAGATGTGGACTTAAAATATGACGATTCTCCCTCCAATTGGGATGAAGACATTCGTACCATTGAGAAACTTCTCAATGAGGACCATATTTCTCCACCATCTCCTAAGGATATCTTTATCGATGAACCGAATTTGACTACGCCTTCCATCGAAAATCCTTCGGATTTAGAGCTTAAGGACCTACCGTCTCATCTCGAGTACGTTTTCCTTGAAGACAACAAGAAGTCACCCGTGATCATCGCAAAGGACCTGAAAGAAGACGAAAAATCCCGACTTATCGTCGTGTTGAAGAATCATAAGAAAGCGATTGCGTGGAAGATCTCCGATATTCGTGGAATTGATCCTCACTTTTGCACACCTAAAATTCTCATGGAGGACGACTTTAAACCCACTATTCAAAGCCAACGAAGGGTGAATCCTAAGATCCATGACGTTATCAAAAAAGAGGTTATCAAACTTCTTGATGCGGGCATGATCTATCCTATCTCGGATTCACCATGGGTTAGTCCCATCCATTGTGTGCCTAAGAAAGGCGGAATCACCGTTGTTCCCAATGAAAACAACGAGTTGATTCCTACTCGTCTCGTTACAGGGTGGAGAGTTTGTATAGACTACCGCAAACTCAATGATGCTACGAGAAAGGATCATTTTCCCCTTCCTTTCATGGACCAAATGCTTGAACGTCTAGCGGGTAATGATTATTACCGCTTCTTAGACGGTTCCTTCGGGTATTTTAAAATTCCCATCGATCCCAAATACCAAGAGAAAACCACATTCACTCGTCCTTACGGAACATTTGCTTATAAAAGAATGCCTTTCGGCTTATGCAATGCTCCTGGGACTTTCCAAAGGTGTATGATGGCTATCTTCCATGACATGGTTGAAGAAACTATGGAAGTCTTCATGGATGATTTCTCGGTTTATGGTGATTCTTTCTCTTCTTGCCTTGCCAATTTGGAACGCATGCTTAAGCGGTGTGAAGACACTCGCCTTGTTCTAAATTGGGAAAAATGCCATTTCATGGTAAAAGAAGGCATCGTGCTAGGACACAAAATCTCCAAAGCCGGTCTTGAAGTGGACCGTGCTAAAGTCGATGTTATTGCAAAATTGCCTCCACCTTTAACCGTGAAGGGTGTGAGAAGTTTCCTCGGTCATGCGGGCTTCTATCGCCGATTCATTCAAGATTTTTCTAAAATCGCTCGCCCGATGACCCACCTCTTGGAAAAAGATACATCTTTCATCTTTTCCAAAGAGTGTCTTGAATCCTTCAACCTTCTCAAGGATAAGCTAACTAAGGCACCGGTCTTGGTTACCCCTAATTGGGAGCTCCCTTTTGAGTTGATGTGCGATGCTAGCGACTTTGCTATTGGAGCGGTTTTGGGCCAAAGAGTGAACAAACACTTCCAACCGATCCACTATGCTAGCAAGACAATGAGGGGGCTCAATTGCATTATACCACTACTGAAAAAGAGCTTTTAGCTGTAGTGTATGCTTTTGAAAAGTTCCGCCCCTATCTTGTCCTTTCTACCACCATCGTGTATACCGATCATTCCGCGTTGAAGTACTTGATGACTAAGCAAGACTCTAAGCCAAGACTTCTTCGTTGGTTTTTGCTCCTTCAAGAGTTCAACATTGAAATTCGTGACAAAAGGGAGCTGAAAACCTAGCCGCGGATCATCTCAGTAGACTTGAGGATCCTTATCAAGGGGATCATCCGAACAAAGAGATCAATGACTCTTTTCCCCTTAAGGCCTTAATATCTATCAATCCAAATCTCGATGACACCCCGTGGTTTGCGGACATTGCAAACTACTTAGTGGGTGGAATTCTCAAGGAAGGTTTAACGTCCCAACAAAAGAAAAAGTTCTTTAAGGATATTGAACATTATTTCTGGGACGACCCTTACCTTTTCAAACAATGTGCTGATCTGATTATTCGTCGATGTGTTGATGGGCCGGCAGCGGTACAAATCCTTGACGCTTGCCATAAAGGACCCACCGGTGGTCACTTTGGTCCCAATTACACCGCGAAGAAAGTATTCGACTCTGGATTTTATTGGCCCACCATCTATCGTGACGCTCACGACATGGTTAAACATTGTGATGCTTGCCAAAGACAAGGCAAGATCACACATAAAGATGAGATGCCTCAAAATTTCATACAAGAATGTGAAATCTTTGATGTATGGGGCATCGACTTTATGGGGCCATTTCCATCATCTAAAGGGAACAAGTACATCCTCGTAGCCGTTGACTACGTTTTTAAATGGGTTGAAGCTAAGGCTCTCCCTACGAACGATGCGAGGGTGGTTGTGAACTTTTTGAAGAAGCTCTTTGCTCGATTCGGTGTTCCTCGTGCTATCATCAGTGACCGCGGGACTCATTTTTGCAATGATCAATTTGCAAGAGTCATGGCTAAGTATGGTGTCAATCACCGTCTTTCCACCGCTTATCATCCCCAAACCAATGGTCAAGCTGAGATTTCCAACCGCAGACTGTAGAGAATTCTGGAGCGTACTGTGGGAGAACATTGTGCCGCGTGGGCCGATAAGTTAGATGATGCTTT
Organism: Glebionis coronaria; assembly: GCA_025667525.1. Classification (NCBI taxonomy): domain Eukaryota; kingdom Viridiplantae; phylum Streptophyta; class Magnoliopsida; order Asterales; family Asteraceae; genus Glebionis; species Glebionis coronaria. The sequence continues at coordinate 36,344,668 of CM046880.1, read as the reverse complement.
GTAGTCTTTTTGTACTGCTTATAAGACCCCGATCGGTTGTACACCTTATCGTCTTGTGTACGGGAAAGCATTCCACCTCCCTATCGAGCTGGAACATAAGGCATACTGGGCCTTGAAGTGGGCTAACTTCGACATCAACAAAGCCGATGATCTTCGGAAGATTCAACTCAACGAGCTTAATGAACTGAGGAATGAAGCTTACGATAACTCACTAATCTACAAAGAGAAGACCAAGATCATCCATGATGCAAGAATTAAGAACCGAGAGTTCCACGTTGGTGATCAAGTCTTACTTTTTAACTCTCGGTTGAAGATCTTCTCGGGCAAGTTGAAGAGCCGCTGGTCTGGTCCATTCACCGTCGCAAAAGTCTTTCCATATGGCACCATTGAGCTTTCTCAGCCAAATGGGCCCAATTTCAAGGTGAATGGCCAGCGTTTGAAGCTGTACTTTGGTGAGGACATCTCTCATGAGATGATTCCATCCCTCACCACGTTTCCCATGAACTAAATTTGGGTCGAGTTAGGCTCGTGACTCGGTTATAAAAAACAAGCGGTTCTCGGGAGGCAACCCGTGATCTATCCTTTACTGCTTTCATAATAAGTGTAGGGGGAGCCCCGTATGTGTTGGTTGTCTTGTTTCTTATTTTGTGCAGGGATTCAAGCTTCAAAGAGCACCTCGATGACTTTTGACGAACCGTGATCCCGTGTTCCCATCTTCCCGGTTCTATCCTAAACTGTCGTGATTCAATATTTCATATTTTATATGTTCACATTGAAATCACTATAGTTGTCCTTTCCTTAGCAAGATTTAAACAAAGTGCACAATGTCATAAGTGTAGGGGATTTTACTCCCACATGGTTAAACATTGAGGACAATGTTTATATCAAGTGTAGGGGGGACTTCTATCGAAGTAAGTGGTCTTTTCCATGAATTTGCCCTCATTTTAACCAGAAAACTTGATTTTTCGACGTTTTTCAAAATTTTTAATCTATTTTGGCCTAGTTGTATAGTTGTATTTTCCTTCGTTATGGTTATTTTCTTTCCTTGCTAGAATAAATTTGCAATAAAGTGGTTTTAAGTTTTTCAAAGTTGTGAATATTTTGACTCAACCCGAGTTTACTTATCTAAGTTTACTCTAGCTAGTATCCTTAACGTGTTTAAGTCAAGTTTTGCTAGGCTTTTATATAGGGAACTTTAAAACGCGAAAGTCTTAACTCTCACGAGTTAAGAACAAGAAATTTTCGCAAGTTCCTATAATTGATCCTAGAGAGTCGTTTATCAAGAGAACTTTAAAATGCGATTTCTAAGCTTGAAAAAGTCTAAGAAGTTGCAAGATCCTATAGGCGACTCGAAAACCCAAAACTTTGATTTAATTGGCTAAGCATCCACGAGTCTCATTCCTTGAGATTTTAAACTGTGGAGGACGAGAGATGATAGAGTCAATTATAAGTTTGGTATTCTTTCGTGAGTTTATGTGAGTTAATTATGAGCCTATTCTCCCATCGCTTGTTAATAAATTTATCTGCAATAAATAAGGTTGTACGATTTGAAAAGTTACTTAGCTTCTAACCCAAGATCGTTTAAAAGTTGCTCGGTATTAATTAGAGTTCATAGCCAAGGCATAACTTATTGAAGCGGGATGTGAAGATTGGCGAGTCCAAAAAGGCCCTAACAAGGCATGAGGGCCACATTTTGTTGCTAAAGATCCAAAAGTGATGTGAAGAATCATTTATCAAAAATCAATATGAAGGATCGAGACACACGACGAAAAGCAAATACTCCCCAAAAGATCATGGAGAAGTCTATCCGAAAAGACCCTAACAAGGTATGAGGATAAATAGATCCAAGTCCTAAAAGGAGGCGGGTCGTTGTATATCAAAGTCCAAAATAAAGATTGGAGAAAAATGAAGAAGTCGTGGTCCAAATATGAAGAATCTCTCAAAACTTCAAGTGAAGAAATTCCTATTATGAAGAGAAGACCATAATTTCAAGAACGTCTCTCAAAGATTCGAAGTATGACGCCGCTGCCAAATATCGGTCCGAGAAAGGTCTCAAATCTTGAAGCGAGTTATGCCAAGATATGAACTTTATGAGGTCCCAAGAAGCAGTTTTAAGATATTTTGTCCTTTAGCTAACTATTGATTAAATCGTCCGCTTTATTTTCGGCCTAAATAACTATCGAAATAAGTTAAACAATGCATCCTCGTGATCATTCAAGACAAAAATAAAATATAAGAGATACACCTAGGAATAAGGGAGTCTAAGTAAATAATTGGCCCACATGAATTCGCGTTAGTTTGCTAACTTTTAATAACAATGATCTCGTTTTTAAGCTTGGTATGGGGAACGTGAAACTTGAGGATGATAAACGTTCATGGCAGCCAAAACCCAATGTAAGTCTTTGATTTCTTTACTTGTTTCTATCTTTTTATGTTTAGCATTTAATAAAGGCCAAGGTGGGTTATTTATGATGGAAAATATAAACCGTGATTTAAAATTAATGCATTGCATGAGGGCATTGCAATGGTCAAGTGGAGGGGATTTAATAAGTGTGAAAACACTTATCTTTTTACCACTTATTTCCAATAATAACAAGACCAAAACGTGCAATTTATGTCATAAAAGTCGGAATTATGTGTGGTTTGTGTTTTTATTGTGTTTTAGGACCAAAAGATGAAAAAGGAAGAAAACACGGGCTTTTATCGAAGAAACGAGAAAAGACGAAGTCAAAAGATCAAGAGTGCAAAAAGAACGGAGTCCAAGGCCTATTCTGAAGATTTATCGAAGAAAAAGTCTAAAGACGGAAGTTTAATGAAGTCGAAGAACTCAAGTCTAATAGAAGAAGAAAATTACAAGACAAGTTCAATATACATCGACAAATCCCGAGACGACATCGAGAAAGACAAAGGATTTAAATCGAGTCGAGAAGAAAGAAAGAAGAGGCAACACATGCACACCTTCCCATTTTCCCTATAAATACCCTCCTAAAACACATTAGGAGGGTTGGTTAGTTTTTAGTAGCTAGTTTCATTTTTCATTTTTCCTTTCTAGTTTTTAGAGAGAGAAAGTTCCAAACTTTCTCTCACTAAGTTTTCATCTTTTCTTTCTTTTAATCTTTCAAGTTTAAACCTTTTTGTATTTTGATTTCATTAATCAAGTTCAAGTTGAGCTTTTTGTTCATTAATCTCTTTCTACCTTTCTTGATTTTAGTTTACTTTTGGTGCGAAATATTTATGATCCGTGTTGATCTTGATGTTTTCGTGCTTAAAAAGTTAATCTATTTATTCCTACATAAGCTTTCAAACGGTTAAGCTTTAAGATCTTTGTGCTTATTGGCTTATTTGTATGTTTAGCTTATTTACTTTTTGAAAGTTTTCTTAAAAAGTTTCATCTTTTTATAGTTTGATTTAAAAGATTGCTTATTTAAAGGTTGGAGAAGTTGTTACTTATGCTTATTTAGTTTATTTCATTACTGATTTGGTTAGGTTTGGTGTTAGCTTATCAAACATAGCTTATCACTTTGCTTATTTTCGAATCCCACAATAATCGAAAAAGGGTGAACCCTTTTCCGATTTGGCATTCCGATTGGCACTCTTGATTCCGATCTCTCTGATCGGATTAGGGAGTTAGTATTCCGATTCACATCTTGGTATTCCGATCACTTGATCGGATTAGGGTTTTAAACATTCCGATTGTGGGTATTCTTTTACATTCCGACATGGGTGGTTTGTGTCACATTCCGATTGGGACATTTCAACCTCATTCCGATTGCTTTCTTTTACTGGATTCCGATTGTGGGGATTCCGATTGCACTATCATTCCGACATGACTCATTTTCACATATTCCGATCAGTCTCCTTTTACACATTCCGATTGCTTTCCTTTTTGAGTATATTCCGATCACTTCCTTTTGGCACATTCCGATCAGTAAATTCCGATTTGGCATTCCGATTGGATGAGTTTCTTGTTTTTACAAAATTTTCAAGCTTTAGATTCATTAAGTGTTCAAGTTTTTTTTCTAATCTTGTCTTTAAGTTTTCAAGCATTTGTTTTTAACTCGTCATTTTAGTTTATATTTTAAAGCTTTAGTTTTGCTCAACGACATTTTCATTTTACCATTAGTTTAAAATAGATAACCAAACCACTTTCTTTTATCCACCAAGAACAATTGAGTCACACTTTGAACCAATAATCAATTCGAAGAGATCGGACGATAAGATTTTATACTTGGTGTAAAAGCCTTGTATTACACACCAAGTAGATCAATAACTTCTCTTCTCACGCTTGAATAATTCTTCTGAATTTTTCTTCCCCCTGAGAGTTCAAGTTATGCATACTTGAAAGAATCAAGACATTTCTTCCCCCACATAGTTGAAGAAAATAAATCAATCCCAAGTATGAAGCTCAAATACTGAAGTAGACACTTTATCCCATTCATGAAGTTGACATCGTAACACCAGAGTCAATTAAGTCCCGGAAATGCACATATCTTCTTCCGGAGATGCACCAGAGTCAATTAAGTCCCGGGAATGCATATATCTCCATATAGGATAATGATGATGAATAATTGCAACAACCAAACAATTAAACATCGAATCAATAGTGTACAGTTTAGAGATTGATAACGCCACGAGTTAAAACACTGATTTTCTCTGCGGCTATGACAAATGTCATCCCGGAATGTCTTCAAATCAAAATAAGGTATGAAGTTCATCACGTGTACTCGTTGTGCGTTCAATGTGTCTTCTTCTTCCCCCTTGATGGTTTCGAAACCTCGGAACTATCAATAAATCGTACGCACATGAACCTGAAAATCTCGAGAGAATAATAAATAAGCTTAATTATATTCGGTGAGATAAGTTGTTGATCGAAATTCTCTACTCATAAACTCTCCATGGCCATCTTTACCAACCCCTTTGTAGGCAATTTGAAGTGACCACTGATAAAATGAACCAGATACATCAAACATGAAACTGAATAAGAATCCTTCGATCTTGTGACTTAAGCTTGCACTATTGTTGAATGAGGAACGGTGGAGAAATCTCTAAGTACCGAATGCATCACTGAAGAAGTCTATAAGCACAACACCTCTTGAAATTATCCACGTCAACTAAGCTTGCACTATTGTTGGAAATACGTTTTTATGTATTTAGAAAGGATCGGTCACTCCAGTGATATTGGGCTCGTGATCCAATATAGTCCATATAGCCCACATGTAGGGTGGGCTATATAAACCCCCTCCTAGCATGTTAGGAGGGGTTGCTCACTTTGTAACACACACTTTCATTCAATAATCTTTACTTTCTCTCTCTACTCCTTCCTTCTCTTCTTTCTCTCTCTAAGTTCTTTCACTTTCCCATCCATCTCAATAGATAATTCAGAGATTTCTAAATCCTAAGAAACTATGGACCTACAATTGGTATCAAGAGCCATGGTTGAATCTTAAGGTTTGCATATTTTTTTATCTATTGATTTGGTGGTTAAATTCTTTTAAAAAGTGACAATCTGGTTTTGGGTGTTACGTGTTCAATCTTTATTCATTCTTGGTCTCAATCTGTTTTTTCATTTATCAAGTTTTGGTGTTACCAATTTATATCAATTTTTTCACATCAATTGACATATTTGTCCATCATCTTTTGATTATTTATCAATTTTTTTAACTTTTGTTTTTTTTTATAATTTTTTTTCCATTAATTCTTGTCCAAACAAGTTATTTTTTCTTTTTAAATTTTTTTATTTTTTATTTTTCTCTCTCTCCAATATCAAATCTGTCAACAGTCTGTCTACAGTCTCATATTTTCGGAAAAGGGTTATTTTTTCCGAAGTTTTTTCTGAATACCCATTTTTTCCGAAGATTTTTCTGAAAACCCACTATTTTCCGAAGAAATTTCTGAAAACTCACTTTTTTTTTCCGAAGAAATTTCTGAAAACCCACTGTTTCCCGAAGAAGTTGTTTTCCGAAGAAGTTGTTTTCCGAAGAAGTTGTTTTCCAAAGAAGTCGATTATTCCAAAGAAGTCAATTCAAATTTTTCAGACTCACTCACACATACAACTCACACTCGACTGTTACACAAACATTGACTCAAAACCAAAACACAACTCTCGACTGGTCCTCTCACAAGACTCGGGACACTCGACTCTCAACCACACCAACAGACTCGACCCTCACCCAAGACTCGATCCAAAACCAGCCTCTACTGACACAACAACCTCACTCGACTTAAGACTAACAGCCAAGACTTAACTCACAACTTCACACTCACCCTACAACTGCAAACACACCCTCTCGTATCACCCACCCACCCTCGACTACGACTCGGTCTCGACTTCATCAAAACACAGCCTCGAAGGCACAACCAAACTCCAACAAACACAACACCCTCGATGCACAGAATCAAAGACTCTATTTTTTAAACTAACTCAAAACAAATCCTCACTCAAACCATCACTCAAAACAGCCTCGAACAAACAAACTAAAACCTCATCGATCCAAACACACATGCAACCAGAACAACACATGCAAACATAAACCAATCATCACTTACCTGAGACGTATACCAAGATCTTGAAGCCATCTATCTCGTCTGTGATTGTGGTTCAAAGGTCGCGCGTGTGTTACATAGAAGTCTGGTTGACATGGGTGATATATGGGATTCGTTTTTATGAGATGAGATTAAAGATGGTGATGTTAGATGAGGGTGTGAAAAGGGGGCGTATTTTTTTAGATGGAGATATTAGTTTGACTGTTTAGGAGTTGAGAGAGAAAAGGGGCGGATGAAACAATGCAAGTGATTAGGGTTACCTTGGATTAGGGATTTAGTGGGTGATTTATATCCCCCAATTTTACTTAAGTGGACCAAGTTGTGTAAAACGTGTACAACAAATGCAAATCCATCGTCAACCATTTTGGATCACTATTTAATATTTGCAAACCCACATTCACGTGGGCAACATATACACGTGGCTCAGGTATTGCTAGTCGGTCATATCAAGTTGTTAGTATTTGCTAGTGGGCTTGGTTAAGAATTATTTGAAGTTTGATGGGTATTGGTTTTTGATTGGGCCGAGTGGATTTTGGAATGATCGGGTTTGTTTATTTTTTTAGTTAAGTTAATTTTTTAATTTAAGTTACTTTTTTCTAATTTTATAGTTAGACTTTTAGTTAAGTTAATCGATATATTTCGATTTGGTACATCGTATTACGGCGGGTATTTCGAAAGAATCAAAGTGGTAAAATATTTGACGGGTTAAAAGTTTTTGTGGCCGGATTTGAAGCCAAAAGTGACGAGTCAAAGTGACGGGATTTATTTTTAGTGGCTACGGATTTTACATCGGGTTTATTTTATCATCGTTTGAGCCGACTCTTGGAAATACGTTTTTACGTATTTAGAAAGGATCGGTCACTCCAATGATATTGGGCTCGTGATCCAATATAGCCCATATAGCCCACATGTAGGGTGGGCTATATAAACCCCCTCCTAGCATGTTAGGAGGGGTTGGTCATTCACTCACATACACTCAATCTAATCTTTCATTATTTCTCTCTAGTTTCTCTCTCTACATCTTCATCTATCTCTCTCTCTAATAATCATCTCCATAGTTAGATAATCCAAGGATTACGATAAACTAACAATTGGTATCAAGAGCCATGGGATGATTGCTTGGTTTTTGTGTTTGTGTTCTTGATTTTCACGCCATTTTTGATCCATTTTCACACGTCCAAAATTTTTTTTTTGTGTTTTTGATGGTTTTTTTCTTGATACAAATCTTCTACATAGTTGTGGTAGGGATTTGGTATAGTTACTTTGGCTAAAAACACAAAATTTTTGGGTGTTTTGATCATTTTTTGGCTTAAAATCTCGAATTGGTTGAGTTTTGTCCGAGAAAAGTGGAAAATATTCCGATCTGGTCAAATCGGAAAAGGGTTTACTTATTCCAATCAGTATTCCGATTGGTCCTTTCAGATTGGTGCTTTCCGATTGGTGCTTTCCGATTGGTGCTTTCCGATTGTTCCTTTCAGATTGGTGCTTTCCGATTGGTGCTTTCCGATTGGTCCTTTCAGATTGGTGCTTTCCGATTGGTGCTTTCCGATTGGTGCTTTCCGATTGGTCCTTTCAGATTGGTGCTTTCCGATTGGTGCTTTCCGATTGGTGCTTTCCGATTGGTGCTTTCCGATTGGTGCTTTCCGATTGGTGCTTTCCGATTGGTGGTTTCAGATTGGTAAGTATTCCGACCAGGTATTCTTTATCATTCCGATTGGTAAGTATTCCGATCAGGAGATTCCGATCAAGGTTATTCCGATCACTATTCCGATCATTATTCCGATCATCAAAATTTATTCCATAAAAATTTCGAACCGTGTGTAATTTTGTCTTGGAATTTTTGGTTTATCGAGAACAATTATTAGGGGATTTTAACATTATTTCTCGACTTCTACTCACAACAACAAACACAATTACTTTCTTTCATTGTTCGATCGATACGTAATCCTTAACTTCATTTATCATCGATTTTCAATGGATTCGTCGAATTCGACATCTCGAGAGGGAGACTTGCATCTCATGCAAAACACAGCTAGAGAAAGTGGTATAACGTTCTTTCGACTACTCCAGTCTCATCTAGTGACCATTTCTTGGTTTCAAGGAGGAAGCGAATTTTTGACACTCTTCGGTCAAGATCGTTATATATTCATCGATTCCATATTCCTCAACTTGAACCAACTAGCTGAGCAACTTCACAAAGAAGACTTTAATCACTCTGCATCAGCATCTGCATATCAAGCTCTAGTGACACAACTTACGCACTTCTTCAAATTCAACATTCTTAAATCTGACAATTCAGGGATATGTCAATCATTTCTTCAGTACACACAAACGGAAATTAAAGAGTTTCGTGGTACATTACTGAAATTAATGATGTCAGTCTCGTCTTCGATTTATGAAAGATCTCGACTTCAGCAAGAGTATGATAATGGAGTGCAAGAATCTACGATGCAGAATGATCATACGGTTGACAACTTGGAGCCTAAAGATTGCAAGAGCAAGGATTCGGGAGGAAAGCATGATACAAGCAGCATGTCAGGGATTGATGACACCATACCCGTATCTGACGAAGAGTCTACAAACACGGTACAAAGGAATGTGGTATATGATGCCTATGCCGATGAACCACCGCATGTTGCGCATTCCGAACCTAATTATGACAAACATGGGATGGAAAAGGGTGATAGTTTTACCACTTCAGATTCATCCGATGTGAGTCAAAATAGGGGAGAAATTGTTCAGAATGCTATAGTTCATCATGATAAATGCTTTCTGACTGCTTCTCTAACCGATTCTGATTCCAAGATTAAAGAGCTTGAAATGATGTTAGCTCAGCAATCTAAAGCTCTTGAGGATGCCAAAATTGAATTTTCGAAGAAAACGGATAAATTTGAAAAGCATTTTGAAAAACTTGAAAATTCAAACGTTGTTCTTGAAAGAAAATTAAATCAAAAAATTCAAGATTCTAAAGCTGAAAAAGATAATTTTGTGAAACAAATTACTTTGCTAGAATCTAAGTTGGCATCCCAAGAAAAATTGCTTAAAGATAATGAGAAGTTAAAGGCCCAGGTTCAGGAAAAGGTTTTTGCTATAGCTGCGTTGAAAAACGAATTAAGGAAAACTAAAGGAACTAGTGTGGACACTAAGCTTGAAAAACCATCAATCTTGGGGAAACCGCCTCAAATTCAGTCTGTTAGGCAACCGACTGCATTTAGATCCGAGCGACCAAAATCCTCGAGACCGCGGTTTGCCTCCCAAGTTGATATGGTTCATCTTTCTAGACCAGTCACTCCACTATCTAGGCCCATTGTGACTAAAACAGCTTCTGCAAGACCTAATCACATGATTGCCTCTAGTCTCCCTAGACATAGTCCAAAGAATACGTCTCAAAATTTTTCAAATGACGTTCGCCATACATTTGGTCTAAGGGAAGCTAAGCAAAAGACACAAGTAAGAGATAGGAATTTCAAACCTAGTCAGATGCCTTCTAGTTTACCCAACACTGCTAACCGAAGCATGTCACATCCTAGGAGCATCAATCAATCATCTAGGAATTCTAGATCTTACTCGAACATTAAATATGCTACTTGTAAAACATGTAGGAGATGTGTCTTTAAAGCCAATCATGATTCTTGTGTCAAGAAATTACTTAATGAGGTGAACTCCCGTGCTAGACTTAAATCTCAGTGGGTAGCTAAAATCAAACCCATTGGAAAAATGTGGCGCCCTACTGGTAGAACTTTTACTCTTGTAGAAAACGAGTGCTCTTTAACTAGGATAGTCTCTGATTCTGCTAAGACTACTAGGGAGGAAATTGAAAAGGAGGATACATCACTTAAGCCTGAACTTAAGGTTTTCTATAAAAGGAAACGTTTACCAGCTAAGACAAGTGAATCATCTCCTCCGGTCACCTCTAGCACAAGAAAAGAGAACTGTAAACCCCCACTTGCTTCTAAGATAGATATCACTAACCCACATAAAAGCATACAAACTCCTAATGAGATTGCAGGTACCAAAGTCCGCGCTCAACAAGAACGAAGCGGTCCAATCATTGTATACCATTCAATTAAGGACACTCTCAGAGTTTGGTTGCTGAAGAAGCTGATATCTAAGAAACAAGTGTCTCAGGGGATTTGCAGTTAAGCTTACAGTGTAAAGGACTTATAGTCACATCACAGACTATAACTCGATCTTCAAAGAAAGGAAAGTTTATCGCCGATGGTAAACTTATCCTAACAACGAGAAATTCATTTTTCTCGGGCATGAGCTTATATTAAAAACATTCCAAGTTTTTAGGCTCATGCACAATGGCTCACATTCAAATCACAGTCTGTGACCCGGACTTCAGAGACAGGGAAGTTTATCTACGCAACGATAACTTACCCTCAAAACGAGAAATTAATTTTTCTCGGACACGAGATTATCCTAAAACCATTCAAAGGTTTTAAGCTCGTGTATAAGGCTCATCATTAAATATCAGATGATGACCCGATCTTCAAATAAAGGAAAGTTTATCGCCGATGATAAACTTATCCTTAACAACGGGAAGTTTACAACTTCTCGGGCTTGAGCTCGTTTCGTAAGATATTCAACATCTTAAGCTCAAGTAATTGGTTTTCAAAACGTTGAACACAATTTTTCGAGAATTTCTCAAAAAGGTTTTTCTAAATCTTTCAAAATTGTGTGTTCAAAAAATGTTTTTGATAAAAAGAGCATGTCTTCTGGAATCGATAATATTTACGATACTAGAAATGTCATTCAATAATGACACGGGGTTGTAAATAAAGTTCGAGCAGAAGTTCAAATGTTTTAAAACATGCTCAAAATGGTTTGCTATTATTTCAGATAGTAACCCGCTTTTCATAATCAAGTCAAGCATTTCACCGGAAAGCTTTGACTCAACAACGGGAATTCATTTTCTCGGGCATGGTTTACTTTATAACCATGTAAGGGATTGTGTTTACGTAATAACACAATCTAACACGAATATATGTACGATTCAGTGCATTTATTTGTTAAAACAAGAGAAGTCTTGTTTTTATGAAGTTATCATCTCCACCAACCGTAGCTATTTACGATTGATATCTACATAGTCGACGATGCGACTACTCAAACGGTGACTACAGCTCTTCCAATAGAACACGGGTCAACAATTGAGGGGGAGCAATTGTCCAGCATTCAGAATCCTTGATGCCGAGAGTGCCAAGTTCACATATTGGTGTCAAGACAATGATATCAATCATACACATGGAGTCAAGAGATAACTTCAGACGTGATGAGGCGACCAACATTCGTGAACAAGAACCATGTGCTTCTTTCATATGATGTTCTTCATCATTCAGGTCCAACCTCATAAATCGCTAATCTTGTGAATTCATTATCATATATGATTTTTGCACGTGATACATACCTTACACTTGTGTTTAAAAGGTATTTAATTTACGTTTAAGCACACCCTCATTAACTTGAGGGGGAGCTTGTGTAATTCATGAAGATAATTGGCTTTGCATTTTTCTTCCCAAATTTTCTTAAAATGCTATTAAATCAATTGATATTAAAAACATCGATTGGGTTAATATTTTTAATATGGGGGAGAAAATGTGATTTAATATGGGATATTATCACAAATGGTTTGACTTAAAGTGCTGGCTCATCCTGACATGTGCGAAATGTTTTCGAATATCGTGGCATATGTTAAGGGGGAGCAAAATGGATTTCATGGTGATTTATACTTACCCACAACCCATTTATTTCACGATGATGAAGATTGTGGTGACATAAGGATGGTAGGATAGGTTAAGTCCTATGATTCTTCCAGAACCGGAGGAATCTTCCCAAGGACATTCCATAGCTAGAAATAGCAGTCCTTAGGAAAGTTGGGGAAAGATTGTGAACGAAGCTGAATGCCGACCAAGTACTTAAGTTAGCACTGGAACAATCACAACAAGGTGCTAGTGATGACGTATTGGTAAGCATTGAAGGGTTTGAAGAATGAAAAAGAATTGTAAAGATAAAGGGTGTAAAGAAAGAAGCCCTCCTTACAACTTTAGGCAGAAACCGGGTCAATACATATGCTATTGAGATCATTTTTAATGATGCTTGATATTGAAGATAAGACATCATGGACCCAGTGATGCAATGCACAACCCATCCCAGCTAACTCAGATATCTCTCAAAAGATATTTGTTTTAATCACACGGAGATCAACACGTTATCTATTGATTTATTCACTCCGAATAAATTGGTATTGAAAAGGTGGCACTCCTCTCCAGCCTCCGATCACTAAAATCAAAAGTGCACGATCGAGTCTAGAGCCATTTGAGATCATCAAATATCTCATTAGGACACACTTTCATATTTCCTTGCTTCTTCACACACTGTGAAAAGTAAGAAAGATCTTAAGAAGTCCTACGCAAAATCTTCATGATCTTGCCTGAACATCCGAGTAATACGAAAGTATTTACAATGAAGATGGAAATCCTTCTTGAGCGAATATCAAAAAGCTCATGGTAGGTGACTTGTGCGATTCTTTATGAATCAAACTTGTGATAACTGGAAAGCAACAGTGTTTTAATTCTTAACTGAATTTAAACACGGTCCAGGCCTCTACGCAATATCTTAATGATCTTGCCAGAACACTCAGAGTGATACCTTAGTGTTCACAGTGATGAGTGGAAATCCTTCTAGTGTTAACCTCAAACAGCACTTGGTAGGTGACTTGCAAGATTCTATACGAATCAAGTTAGTGACAACTGGAAAGCAACGATGGTGCGGTTCTTAATTGAATTTCACTTGTTCCAGGAACATGAATTGACGGCTTCAAATCATGCGGATATCTTTATCCAAATGATTCACTCTTTATGTTCGCAGTCAGCTTTAGACGATCGAATAAAGAGAACGGGTTTACCCGCGAAATCCTGTCAGGAAGTTACTTAATTGAAACTATCCGTCACGGGTACGATATCTAATATCGTCCAACGGTCTTCACCGACCGGAGGTAAAATGCTACCGATTTAGAATGAAATGTTCAAAGCCATTTCGTTCGTGTCTACTTATGTTGCGGCATTTGAAGACGGTGGCGTTGCGGAATCCGAGAAGAAGTCGTCCCCGCATGCTTATACTTTATGCACTTAATACCTCATCTAACTCAAGAAAGCCTAAAAGTTAAGTCTTCCGCTGTATCGAACTCTGAAGCTTTCAAGAATTACTAAGGCATAAGTATGTGGGACGTGAGGTCACGAAGAGGCGAAGATCACAAGTGATGAATGCACAAGGTCAAAGCAAGGACACATGCTCAAGATCAAAGTCAAAGATCTCATCAGCATATTCACAAGAACAAGATCAAAGACTCAAGCATAGTATGCTAGGTTTAAGATTTTGTAATATGGTGTGACCTCCCTTTGGGGGAGATTGTTGGAAATATGTTTTTCCAAGGAAAGTCTCGGTCACATCATTATTAGCATAGATCACGAGCAATAGACTATTTAGGACATTGTAACTTGGAGTGACCTCCCTTAGGGGGAGATTGTTGGAAATACGTTTTTACGTATTTAGAAAGGATCGGTCACTCCAATGATATTGGGCTCGTGATCCAATATAGCCCATATAGCCCACATGTAGGGTGGGCTATATAAACCCCCTCCTAGCATGTTAGGAGGGGTTGGTCATTCACTCACATACACTCAATCTAATCTTTCATTATTTCTCTCTAGTTTCTCTCTCTACATCTTCATCTATCTCTCTCTCTAATAATCATCTCCATAGTTAGATAATCCAAGGATTACGATAAACTAACACCGACAACAATTTTTGAGCCGATTAAAGAGTTATACCATCAAACGAGGATTGTGACGAAGTTTTACGGTTTTGGTTGGGGTGTAAAATCTCGTAAAATCGACTTCACGATTCCTTCACGAATTGTAAAATCCCGAAAACAACCACATGCACATCATTTTTCATCGATATTCAATGGATTCGTTCGATTCGACATGTCAAAAGGGAGAAGCGCATAAAATGCAAGACAAAGTTAGTGATAATGGCATCACTTCATTTCAAATGCTTCAGTATCATCTAGTTACTCTTTCACGGATTCAAGGAGGGAGCGAATTTGTGAAAATCTTTGGTCAAGATCGTCATATATTCATGGAATCGATGTTCATCATCTTGACCCAACTAGCAGAGCAACTCCACAATAAAGACTTTAATCACTCTGCATCTGCACTTGCATATAAGGCTCTTGTGATACAACTCACGCCTTTCCTCCAAATCAGTATCATCAAGTCTGAAAGTTCAGTGATTTGCCAATCATTTCTTCGAGATACACATACGAGCTTCGAGATTCCCGTGGTACAATATTGAAACTCATGACATCGGTCTCGTCTTCGATTTATGAAAGATCTCGACTTCAGCAAGCGTATGATAATGGAGTGCAAGAATCTATGATGCAGATGCAAGAGGAGAAGGATCATATGGTTGACAACTTGGAGCCTAACGATGGCAAGAGCACGGAATCAGGAGAACAACATGATACCAGTGGCACGTCAGTGAACGCTCACGAGATCTCTTTTGATGACACCTTACCCGTTTATGACGAAGAGCCTGCAAACATGGTACAATGTAATGTTGTTTATGATGTATATGCTGATGACATGCCACATATTGAGCATTCTGAACCTAATTATGACAAACATGGGATGGAAAAGAGTGATAGAAATACAACTTCTGATTCATCCGATGTGACTCATAATGGGGGAGAAAGTGTTCAAAATGCTAACAATCATGACAATTGCCTGATGTCTGTTTCATTGATTGCTTCTGATTCCAAGATTAGAGAGCTCGAAACGATTGTAGCTCAACAATCAAAAGATCTTGAGGATGCCAAATTAGAATTTTCTAAGAAAACGGACAAATTTGAAACATACTTTGAAAAACTTGAATAGTCAAACGTTGTTCTTGAAAGAAAATTGGATCAAATTGTTCTAGATTCTAAAGCTGAAAAGGATAATCTTTTGAAACAAATTAAGTTGCTTGAATCTAAGTTGGCATCCCAAGATGAACTGCTCAAAGAGAATGAGACTTTAAAGGCTCAAGTACAGGAAAAGGTCTTTGCCATAGTTGCGTTGAAAAACGAATTGAGGAAAACTAAAGGAACTAGTGTGGATACTAAGCTTGAAAAACCATCAATCTTGGGGAAACCGCATCAAATTCAGTCTGTTAGACAACCTACTGCATTTAGATCCGAGCGATCACAATCCTCGAGACCGCGGTTTGCCTCCCAAGTTGATTTGGTTCATCTTTCTAGACCAGTCACTCCAGCAACTAGGCCAAATGTGACCAAAACAGCTTTAGCAAGACCTAATCACATGATTGCCTCTAGCTTCTCTAAAAATACCAAGACCACGTCTAGAACTAATTCAAATGACGTTTTCCATAAATCTGGTCTAAGGGAAGCTAAGCAAAAGACACATGTAAGAAATAGCAATGTCAAACCTAGTCAGATGCCTTCTAGATTACCCAACACTGCTAACTGATAGGTGTGAAAACACCCATCCTTTTTACCACTTAATTACATTAATAACCGAGCCAAATCGTGTATTTTATGTCATTTATGTCGGAATTATGCGTGGTTTGTGTTTTTGTTGTGATTTAGGACGAAAAGGTGAAAAGTGGAGAAAACACGGGATTTTACGGGCTTTTGTCGAAGAAAAAGACGAAAGATGAAGTCGAAAGATCAAGAGTGGAAAAAGAACGGAAGTCCAAGACCAATTCTGAAGATTTATCGAAGAAAAAGTCAAAAGACGGAAGTTTACTAAAAGCCGAAGAACTCGAGTCTTATTTATGAAGAAAATTCAAGACGAGTTCAAAGAAATCCTGAGACAAAGTCATTTAAGTCCAAGTATTAAGAAGATTAACAAAGGATTAAGAAGATGAAGGACCTAAGCTTGCAATTAAGGAAAAGAAGAAAGAGGGAGGAAGCTTCCTAAGCTCCTCCCTAATCTCCCTATATATAGATAATCATGTATTCATTTTCAAGTGTTGGAGGCCTGACAAGCCTCTCTTCCCCATTTTCATTTTCCTGTTCTTTAATTTTATGCACTTTAATCTTCATGTAATGCACCTTTAATTTTCTTTTAATTCCAAGTAAGTTTACCGTTAATTGTTGTTAATCTTTACCTTATTGCTAATCTCCTTCTACCTTTCTTGTTTGATTTGTTCTTCATGTTCAATGTTCATATTCTTGAGTTTTTATGATTTTGATCAAGTGGGTTTTGATTTATTTGGCTTTGATTGTTAGTTTTGATGATTTTTTTTGATTAATTATTGTTAGTTGATGCTTTGTGGTTGTTTTGGATTAATCTTTTGGTTTATCTTGGTTAGATTATGTCAAATTCGTGTTCTATTTCATCCTACCGTTCTTTCGTTCTTGTTACTATATCTTGCCCAGAATATTCCGAATAGACTTCCTTCTTATCCTTCTATGCGGAATATTTCTAATATTCCGAATCATTTGCTTTCTTATTCCTCTATGCGGAATGTCAGTTATTCCGGATAGGGTGTTTATGCGGAATAATCAGTTATTCCGGATAGGACACTTTAATCCGAGTAGCGATTTATTCCGTATAGCATACTTATTCCGCATAAACTCCATATTCCGAATAGGTATTTTATTTCGGGTAGACTTACTATTCCGCATAGAGTTATTTTATTCCGCATAGCGTCTTTTATTCCGCATAGGCTTTTATATTCCGCATTAGCAATTTTATTCCGCATAGTCCTTTTTTATTTTATTCCGTGTAGGATGTTTTATTCCGGGTAGGATATTATTCCGAATAGAGTTTTTCAGATTTTAGTTTTAAACTTTATTTTCCCGCCTTTTTCTTTATTTGCATCTTTGTTTGCTTTCCTTTTGTTTTAAGTTTCAATTTGCGTCATTTACTTTATTTACCTTTTAATTTTCTCGCAAATTACTTTTCGCCAAGTTTTTATCTTTTATAGTTTCTTTTTACCGTCTTTACTTTATTTTTAATTGTTTCAAGTCTTTTATTTTTAATTAGTTTTAGACAACGACAACTCTTTTATTTGATTCACCAAGAACAACTGAGTCGCACAATTAACCAGAGATCAATTCGAGAAGATTCCGAGAAAACGAACTTTCAACTAGTAAAATCTCTACATTAAAATGGCGCCGCTGCCGGCTCTTTTCGTGAGGATTAAAGGTTTTTTGTGAGAGACGCGTTGGCTTTTGGGATCCGTTCACTTGTGAACGTTATTTTTCGTGTAAAAAATTTTCAAAAATCCCAAAAACATTTGAAAAATCATAAAAAGCATTTCTTTTTCAAAAGTTTTGCACCAAAAATATTCTTCTTGCTTGTCTATTTTTCTTTATGGATTTTTATGTCAATTGCGTCGGGTGTGGGAGACGATTGTACGGGAACGACTCTTGTCAATGGTGTACATGTGAGCGGTGCGGAAACGATATCGACAATACACAATTCCAATTCGGATTTTGTCCTTTGTGCAACTCGACTAATTCGTCCTTTTTGAACCCACCTCCTCATGTTCCCCCGTGCATCTATTGTGGAAGCGATTCTCATTGGCATGTTTCGTGCCCGGTTCGATACCCGTATGGTCACGAGCAAGAACCGGGGTACAATTATGACAATGATAATAGCTATCCACAAGAAGCACCTAGTTTCTCTCCATACCCATGGTGCTATATTTGTGGGGGCCCTCACGATGCTTCTTTTTGTGATCCGTCGCAAGTCTTTGAGAAAGTACCGTGCTATCATCCTTGTGTCTATAACTTTGAGCCCCCACATCACACCCTCAATCATCAATCCTCTCAGCAAATTAGTCTTGATCAACAACTCACTACTTTGAATGGCATTCTAGAAAGTATAGCTCAACTTCGAGCTGACTTGCATCCGGAACAACAACCTTTGCTTGATGTGGACGAAACCTTGAAAACCACCGACACCTTTTTGAGCCAATTTAGTCGTTTTCCCTTCTTTTCTACACCAAAATGTTTAATTGCAGCATGGGATAGAATTGGTGAAATTGAACATACTCAGGGAGATGAACAACAAAAGTTGCTGCATGAGCTTCTTAAAGATGTGAAGGTTATCAAGGAAGAGTTAGCCGACTACGTCACTCCTAACTGGACTCGTCCCATCTATTATGATGATGACGACGACGATGATGTCTACACTTTCAACCAATCTTCTGAAGTTTCTGCTCCTACTCTCGATGTTCCTATTGCATCTAAGGATATAGATTCGTTGAATGAGCTTAGTGATGTTGGTCTCGACAAATTATTGGATGATGAGGTTTGTGACTTACCTGCTATGGAGCCTGAGGACGACGTTGCTCTTACGAAAGAGATCGATCCTAGTGATGGCGATTCTTCTCTCTGCTATGAGAATTTCACTTTTGAAATTTCTCAATCTCCACCGGGAGATGCGGGTGATGACGATTTATTCTCTTCGGCTTACGAGAAGTTCACCGATGAACTTGATCTTGTGGATGTGGTGGAAGACGTGCTTCTTCGCGATAGATTACGGAAAGTGCACCTTCTTATTGCTCAAATCGAAGAGTTGACTTCTCCTTCTCTTTCCGTGTCTTTACCTCCATCTATTCCTCCCGTTGAAGATAATGACCCATTGCTGGAAGAAATCGATATCCACTCCATCCCTCCAGGTATTGATGATTATGACACGGAGGGGGACATTATTTTTGATAATTTGCTGCAGGAAAGTATTGACCCAAGTCCCCCTCCCGAGCACCTTTCATCCTCCCCTTTAGCCACTATTTCGAAGGATGAGTGCTTTGACCCGGGAGGTGACATTGATTATGCTATGATTGATAACATCACGGCTTTGCCGCTTGCTCAACATCCATTGTCTTTGGGGGAGGACAATGTGCTTACTTTACCCACCCCACCTCCCGTGGATCTTAATTTAACATACTTTACGTATGTTGAAAGGACCTTTCTCCCGTACAAGACTTATCCCACCGCCTCTCCTTTATTGATGTCCTCCGGGAACGAGGACAAGGTCTTTGATCCCGGTATCACATTCGAGGCTTCCCCATGGACCATTTAATTCGGGGACGAGTCAGGCTCGTGACTCGGTTAATATAAACAAGCGCTTTTGGGAGGCAACCCAATTATCTATCTATCTTTACCATAAGTGTAGGGGGAGCCCGTGGTGTTTCTTGTTTTCTTTCTTATCATGTGTAGGGATTAGAGCTTCAAAGACACACTTTTGATGACTTTTGATGAACCGTGATTCCGTGTTCCCTTCTTCCCGGTTCTATCCTAAACTCTTTTCGATTCACTATTTTATATTTTCCAATATTAAAATAGGAATCTCTTTAGTTGTCCTTTCCTTAGCAAGATTTAAACAACGTGCACAATGTCCTAAGTGTAGGGGAGTTTACTCCCACATGCTTAAACATTGAGGACAATTTTTATATCAAGTGTAGGGGGGACTTCTATCGAAGTTAAGTGGTCTTTTCCTTGTATTTGTCCTCATTTTAACCGGAAAATCAATTTTTCGACATTTTTCAAAATTTTTTATCTATTTTGGCCTATTAGTTTTTCCCTTTGTATAGTTATTTTCTTTCTTTACTAGAATAAATTTTAATAAAGTGGTTTTAATTTTCAAACGTTGTGAATCTTTTGACTCAACCCGAGTTTACTTATTTAAGTTTACTCTAGCTAGTATCCTTAACGTGTTTAAGTCAAGTTGTGCTAGGCTTTTATACAGGGAGCTATAAAACGCGAAAGTCTTAACTCTCACGGGTTAAGAACAAGAACTTTTCGCAAGTTCCTATAATTGATCCTAGAGAGTCGTTTATCAAGGGAACTTTAAAATGCGATTTCTAAACTTGAAAAAGTCTAAGAATTTGCAAGATCCTATAAGCGACTCGAAAACCCAAAACTTTGATTTAATAGGCTAACCATCCACGAGTCTCATTCCTTGAGATTTTAAACTGTGGAGAACGAGAGATGATAGAGCCAATTATAAGTTCGGTATTCTTTCGTGAATTTATGTGAGTTAATTATAAGCCTATTCTCCCATCGCTTGCTAATAAATTTTAATCTGCAATAAATAAGGTTGTACGATTTGAAAGGTTACTTAGCTTCTAGCCCAAGATCGTTTAAAAGTTGCTCGGTATTGATTAGAGTTCATAGCCAAGGCATAACTTATTGAAGCGGGATGCGAAGATTGGCGAGTCCAAAAAGGTCCTAACAAGACATGAGGGCTACATTTTGTTGTTAAAGATCCCAAGTGATGTGAAGAATCATTTATCGAAAATCAATATGAAGGATCGAGACACACGACGAAAAGCAAAAACTCCCCAAAAGTCATGGAGAGGTGTATCCGAATAGACCCTAGCAAGGTATGAGGATAAATAGATCCAAGTCATAAAAGGAGGCGGATCGTTGTATATCAAAGTCCAAAATAAAGATTGGAGAAAAATGAAGAAGTCGTGGTCCAAGTATGAATCTCTCAAAACTTCAAGTGAAGAAATTCCATTATGAAGAGAAGACCATAATTTCATGAACGTCTCTCAAGGTTTGAAGTATGAAGTCGCTGCCAAATATCGGTCCAAGAAAGGTCTCAAATCACGAAGCGAGTTATGCCAAGATATGAACTTTATGAGGTCCCGAGAAGCAGTTTTAAAAGATTTTGTCCTTTAGCTAACTATTGATTAAATCGTTCACTTTATTTTCGGCCTAATAAACTATCGAAATAAGTCAAACAATGCATCCTCGTGATCATTCAAGACAACAATAAAATATAAGAGATACACCTAGGAATAAGGGAGTCTAAGTGAATAATTGGCCCACATGAGTTCGTGTTAGTTTGCTAACTTATAATAACAATGATCTCGTTTTTAAGCTTGGTTTGGAGAAAGTGAAAACTTGAGGATGATGATTATTCATGACATTTTCAAAACCCAAGGTATGTTTTTGATTTCTTTACTTTGTATGTTTATAATTTTCTATCTCTTTAATAAAGGCCAATGTGGATTGATTGTGATGAAAAATGTAAACGTGCTTTGTAACTAATGCATTGCATGAGGACATTGCAATGGTTAAGTGTAGGGGATTTGATAGGTGTGAAAATACCCATCCTTTTTACCACTTAATTACAGTAATAACCGAGCCAAATCGTGTATTTTATGTCATTTATGTCGGAATTATGCGTGGTTTGTGTTTTTGTTGTGATTTAGGACGAAAAGGTGAAAAGTGGAGAAAACACGGGATTTTACGGGCTTTTGTCAAAGAAAAAGACGAAAGATGAAGTCGAAAGATCAAGAGTGGAAAAAGAACGGAAGTCCAAGACCAATTCTGAAGATTTATCGAAGAAAAAGTCAAAAGACGGAAGTTTACTAAAAGCCGAAGAACTCGAGTCTTATTTATGAAGAAAATTCAAGACGAGTTCAAAGAAATCCCGAGACAAAGTCATTTAAGTCCAAGTATTAAGAAGATTAACAAAGGATTAAGAAGATGAAGGACCTAAGCTTGCAATTAAGGAAAAGAAGAAAGAGGGAGGAAGCTTCCTAAGCTCCTCCCTAATCTCCCTATATATAGATAATCATGTATTCATTTTCAAGTGTTGGAGGCCTGACAAGCCTCTCTTCCCCATTTTCATTTTCCTGTTCTTTAATCTTCATGTAATGCACCTTTAATTTTCTTTTAATTCCAAGTAAGTTTACCGTTAATTGTTGTTAATCTTTACCTTATTGCTAATCTCCTTCTACCTTTCTTGTTTGATTTGTTCTTCATGTTCAATGTTCATGTTCTTGAGTTTTTATGATTTTGATCAAGTGGGTTTTGATTTATTTGGCTTTGATTGTTAGTTTTGATGATTTGTTTTGATTAATTATTGTTAGTTGATGCTTTGTGGTTGTTTTGGATTAATCTTTTGGTTTATCTTGGTTAGATTATGTCAAATTCGTGTTCTATTTCATCCTACTTTTCTTTCGTTCTTGTTACTGTATCTTGCCCAGAATATTCCGAATAGACTTCTTTCTTATCCTTCTATGCGGAATATTTCTAATATTCCGAATCATCTGCTTTCTTATTCCTCTATGCGGAATGTCAGTTATTCCGGATAGGGTGTTTATGCGGAATAATCAATTATTCCGGATAGGACACTTTATTCCGAGTAGCGAGTTATTCTGTATAGCATACTTATTCCGCATAAACTCCATATTCCGAATAGGTATTTTATTCCGGGTAGACTTACTATTCCGCATAGAGTTATTTTATTCCGCATAGCGTCTTTTATTCCACATAGGCTTTTATATTCCGCATTCGCAATTTTATTCCGCGTAGTCCTTTTTTATTTTATTCCGTGTAGGATGTTTTAATCCGGGTAGGATATTATTCCGAATAGAGTTTTTCAGATTTTAGTTTTAAACTTTATTTTTCCCGCCTTTTTCTTTATTTGCATCTTTGTTTGCTTTCCTTTTGTTTTAAGTTTCAATTTGCGTCATTTACTTTATTTACCTTTTAATTTTCTCGCAATTTACTTTTCGCCAAGTTTTTATCTTTCATTGTTTCTTTTTACCGTCTTTACTTTATTTTTAATTGTTTCAAGTCTTTATTTTTAATTAGTTTTAGACAACGACAACTCTTTTATTTGATCACCAAGAACAACTGAGTCACACAATTAACCAGAGATCAATTCGAGAAGATTCCGAGAAAACGAACTTTCAACTAGTAAAATCTCTACATTACTAACCGTAGCATGGCATCTCCTAGGAGCATCGATCAATCATCTAGGAATTACTCGGACATTAAATATGCTACCTGTAAAACATGTAGAAAATGTGTCTTTACGGCAAATCATGATTCTTGTGTCAAAAAATTACTTGATGAGGTGAACTCCCGTGCTAGACTTAAAACCCAGTGGATAGCTAAAATCAAATCCATGGGTAAAGTTTGGTGCCCCACTGGTAGAACTTTCACTCTTGTAGGAAACGAGTGCCCTTTAACTAGGATAGTCTCCGATTCTACTAAGTCTACTAGGAAGGAAACTGATAAAGATGATACTTCACTTAAGCCTAAACTTAAGGTTTTCTATAAAAGGAAACGTTTGCCAGTTAAGACAAGTGAATCATCTACTCAGATCACCTCTGACACAAGTCAAGCCAACTGTGAACCCCCACGTGCTTCTAAAATTGATATCGCTAACCCATGTCAGAGCATGCAAATTCCTAATGAGAATGCAGGTACCAAAGTTGATGTTCCAAAAGAACGAAGCGGTCCAATCATTGTATACCGTTCAACAAAGGATACTCTCAGAGTTTGGTTGCTGAAGAATCAGATA
Source organism: Glebionis coronaria (assembly GCA_025667525.1). Lineage (NCBI taxonomy): Eukaryota > Viridiplantae > Streptophyta > Magnoliopsida > Asterales > Asteraceae > Glebionis > Glebionis coronaria. Next base: position 36,320,780 of record CM046880.1, on the reverse strand, counting down.
TCAGAGAAACAAGTGCCTCAGGGGATTCATGGTTAAGCTTAACAAAGAGGCTTATAGATAAATCACAGTCTGTAACCCGTGCTTCGAAGAAAGGAAAGTTTATCGCCGATGATATACTTATCCTCACAACGAGAAATTAATTTTTCTCGGGCATGAGCTTCTGTTAAAAACATTTAAAGTTTTTTAAGCTCACGCACAAGGACTTACAGTCACATTATAGTCTGTAACTCGATCCTCAAAGAAAGGAAAGTTTATCGCCGATGATAAACTTATCCTCAAAAACGAGAAATTAATTTTTCTCGGGCACGAGCTATTATTAAAATTATTCAAAGATTTTAAGCTCGTGTACAATGACTTACAGTCACATAAAAGACTGTAACTCGCTCTCAAAAGACAGGAAAATTCATCCCGATGATGACTTATCCTCACAACGAGAAATTAAATTTTCTCGGACACGAGCTTCCGTTAAAACTATTCAAAGGTTTTAAGCTCGTGTAAAATGACTTGCAGTCACATAACAGACTGTAACTCGATCTTCAGCGAAAGGGAAGTTTATCTACGCAACGATAACTTACCCTTTTAACGAGAAATTAATTTTTCTCGGACACGAGCTTTCATTAAAACTATTCAACGGTTTTAAGCTCGTGTATATGGCTCCCCGTTAAATGACAGACGATGACCCGGCCTTCAGAGAAAGGGAAGTTTATCTACGCAACGATAACTTACCTTCAAAACGAGAAATTAAGTTTTCTCGGACACGAGCTCATCTTAGAACCATTCAAAGGTTTTCAGCTCGTGTATATGGCTCCTCGTTAAATAACAGACGATGACCCGACCTTCAGAGAAAGGGAAGTTTATCTACGCAATGATAACTTACCTTCAAAACGAGAAATTAAGTTTTCACGGACACGAGCTTATCTTAGAACCATTCAAAGGTTTTCAGCTCGTGTATATCGCTCCTCGTTAAATGACAGACAATGACCCAGACTACAGAGATAGAGAAGTTTATCCACGCAACGATAACTTATCCTCATTAACGAGAAATTAAATTTTCTCGGACGCGAGCTTACATTAAAACTATTCAAAAGTTTTAAGCTCGTGTAAATGGCGTATAATCACATTTCAGATTATGCCCCGGGCTTCAATTAAAGGAAAGCTTATCTTTAAAGATAGCTCATCCTTGTAACGAGAAATTAATTTTTCTCGATCATGAGCTTGTATTAAAAAATTCCAAGTTTTAAGCTCATAAAGGAAAGTATATCCTTTTAAATACGAGAACTTTTCTTCATAACGAGAAATTCATCTTTCTCGGTCATGAGCTTTCAGTTAAAACATTCAAAAGTTTTCAAGCTCATGAAAACGACTTCTAAGTAAATGTCAACTTAGAACTCGTTCTTCAATTAAAAGGAAAGTTTATCGTCGATGATAAACTTATCCTTACAACGAGAAATTAATTTTTCTCCGGCATGAGCTAATAATAGAATCATTCGAAGTTTTTAAGCTCATGCACAATGACTTACAGTTAAATATCAGACTGTAACTCGGATTTCATATTTAGGATAGCTTATCTTTAAAGATAGCTTATCCTCATAACGGGAAATTAAATTTTCTCGGTCATGAGCTTGTATTAAAACATTCCAAGTTTTAAGCTCATAAAGTAAAGTGTATCTTTTAAATAAGAGAACTTTTCTTCTTAACGAGAAATTCATCTTTCTCGGTCATGAGCTTTACGTTAAAACATTCAAAGTTTTTCAAGCTCATGAAAACGACTTCTAAGTAAATGTCAACTTAGGACTCGTTCTTCAGTTAAAAGGAAAGTTTACGGCCGATGATAAACTTATCCTTAACAACGGGAAGTTTACAACTTCTCGGACTTGAGCTCGTTTTGCAAGATATTCAACATCTTAAGCTCAAGTAATTTGTTTTCAAAACGTTGAACACAATTTTTCAAGAATTTCTCAAAAAGGTTTTTCTAAATCTTTCAAAATTGTGTGTTCAAAAAATGTTTTGATAAAAAGAGCATGTCTTCTGGAATCGATAATATTTACGATACTAAAAATGTCATTCAATAATGACACGGGGTTGTAAATAAAGTTCGAGCAGAAGTTCAAATGTTTTAAAACATGCTCAAAATAGTTTGCTATTATTTCAGATAGTAACCCGCTTTTCATATTCAAGTCAAGCATTTCACCGGAAAGCTTTGACTCAACAACGGGAATTAATTTTCTCGGGCATGGTTTACTTTATAACCATGTAAGGGATTGTGTTTACGTAATAACACAATCTAACACAATTTTATGTACGTGTCAGTGCATTTATTTGTTAAAACAAGAGAAATCTTGTTTTTATGAAGTTATCATCTCCACCAACCGTAGCAATTTACAATTGATATCTACATACTCGACGATGCGACTACTCAAACGGTGACTACAGCTCTTTCAATAGAACACGGGTCAACAATTGAGGGGGAGCAATTGTCCAGCATTCAGAATCCTTGATGCCGAGAGTGCCAAGTTCACATATTGGTGTCAAGACAACGATATCAATCACACACATGGAGTCAAGAGATAACTTCAGACGTGACGAGGTGACCAACATTCGTGAACAAGAACCATGTGCTTCTTTTATATGATGTTCTCCATCATTCAGGTCCAACCTCGTAAATTGCTAATATTGTGAATTCATTATCATATATGATCTTTGTACGTGATAAATACCTTACACTTGTGTTTAAAAGGTATGTTAATGCAATAATGACTAAAAACGTTACTTGCATTTTTCGGTCTCGCTTAGTTTTGATTACGACAATATGTAAAAACAAGCATTTACGAAAACAACGAAAAACGAATTCTTGAGTTCAAGTATTTTTCATTTTACCCGTTTTCACTTAAGGTATGGATAAACAAGTACTAACCTTAATCAAGTGATCAAGTGATTTAATCTTTTCTTAAAACTCACTTTTTATTAAATGTGACAAGTTTTTATTAAACTTTATTTTTAAGAAAATGTTTTATTAAATTAATTATTTGAAATTTGAAAATGGCTTATTCTTATTTGGTTAAGAATATCCTTTCAGGATATTTTTTATACCCAGATAAGACCTCCACCACTAAAGGACAAAAAGGAGCGGAGTCTAGTCCGGCGGTACCTTAGCACCTAGGCGGTACCTTATCGATAAGGTACCGCGGGCTATGATAAGGTACCGCGGGCAGATATAGCCGTTGGCTCCTTTGTCCTATAAATAGTGAACCATTCTCAGCTTTTCACCTCACCTCTTTTGCACATTTATTTCCAGATTCAAACCCCTTATTTAATCACTCAAATCTTTGATCATTTGTTTGATTATTACTTGTTTAAGAAGTGAATCTTGTTCTTCCATCTCTTCCTCTCCAAGTGCAAAGAGAAGAACACTATCCTAGTGAAGTGTTGAGTCCACCACCAAAGATCCATTGAAGATATAATTTTATACACTTATAGTTGTGTCATAGTTGTGAAGATCCAAGTAGTTGTGTCTATTTGGAAGTTGTGTATGTACTAAGTATAGTTGTGTAGATTGGTCCTAGCTACGATTAGGGCTCGACTTTTAGCTTAGAGTCGGAAATCGGTTAAGCGACGTGTACGGTTTTCTCCACCATAAGGAGCTTGTTGTGTAGTGAACTCTCGAGTAAGGAGTACTCGAGGAGTGGAGTAGGAACGAGGAGTGAGCTTCGTTGCCGAACCACTATAAATCCTTGGTGTTCGGTTTGATCTTTCTTTACCCTTAACTCTTTAAATTCTTTATTCTTTATGCATATACATGTGTTAGTACTAGATTAGTTACACTATCATTCTTTATTCTTTGTGGATATATTTTTGTTAGTATTAGTTTAGCTACACTATCATTGTTCATATTGTGCATAAGAAGATTTCACATATTTCCTCAAGCCTAAGTTTTTGAAAAAAGATTTTTGGAAACCATATTTTAACAAGTAAATATAAGAAACTATTCAACCCCCCTTCTAGTTTCTACAATTGGTATTAGAGAGGGTTGCTCAAGAATTTTTAAAGTATATTGTATTTTAAAACTTGAATCGATATATGGATTCCAACAAGTACCTAGAAGGGCAATCTATGCAAAGACCACCACTTTTTGAAACCGATAGTTTTATTTATTGGAAAAATAGATTTGAAACTTATGTGAAATAAAAGATTTAGATCTTTGGCATGTTATTACCAATTGTGATTTTTTTCCCTTTCAATTTAATGAAGTTTCTAAAACAAAAGAATTGGTCACTTTTGACAAAGCTAATGACGATACTAAAAAGAAACTTTCAAAAAATAATGAGGCTAAAATGGTGATTTATAATGCTTTGCCTAAGAAAGAGTATGAAAGAATTTTTATGTGTGAAACCGCTAAAGATATTTGGAACACTCTTTTAGTAACCCACCAAGGTAATAGCCAAGTCAAAGAAAGTATAATCGATCTTCGTGTCCAACAATATGAACAATTTGTCATCTTAGAAGATGAAACTATTGATAGTGCATTTTCTAGGTTTAACACAATTATTACTAGTCTAAAAGCACTTGATGAAGGTTTTTCTAGCAAGAACAATGTTAGGAAGTTTCTAAGGGCCTTACATCCAAAATGGAGAGCAAAAGTCACGGCGATTGAAGAGTCGAAAGATCTCTCAACTTTATCACTCGATGAACTCATAGGAAACTTGAAGGTTCATGAGATGATAATTTTGAAGGACTCGGAATTAGTGAAAACCAAGAGTGAAAGGAAATCTCTTGCACTTAAAGCCAAGAAGGCACAAAGTGGCCATGATAGTTCCTCGGAAAGCGATGACGAGGAGTATGCATTGGCGGTGAGAGATTTCAAGAAGTTCTTCAAAAGACGAGGTCAACACGTTAGGCAACCCAACTATGACAAGAAATCATTGTCAAAGAATCGGTTTGTCAAGAACGAAAAAGGTGATAGGAATTGCTTTAGATGTGGTGATCCAAATCACTTCATTGGTGATTGTCCAAAGCCCGCTCGTGATAAGAACCACACGGCATTCGTTAGTGGCGCTTGGAGCGATAGCGGTGAAGATGATGATGACAACCCCAAAGAGGAGAAATGTCTTATGGCTCACACTTCTAAAGAGGTACATTCCGAAACCGAATATTATAGCAATGATAGTTCCACTTTAGATGATATTGAATTTGAAGGCAAATATGATAGCTTACACAAACTTAGTCTTAAATTCATAGAAAAGAATAAAACCTTAAAATCAACCAAAACTAAGCTTGAAAATGAGATCAATGAACTTAGGGAGAAATTGGCTAAACTTGAGAAAAACAAAGAGGTTGATTTAGGTTGCTTGAGTTGTGAGAAACTTAGATTAGAGAATGAAGACCTCAAGAGCACCTCCATTAAATTGGAAAAGTGTGAAAGGTACTAGTGCTCTTGATGATATGTTAAACAAACAAGTTCATTCTAAGGAAAGACTTGGTCTAGGTTTTAACTCAAATGAAGCCTCAACTAGTGAACCAAAATGATAGGTGTGTAAACACCCATCCTTTTACCACTTAATTCTGGCTAAAACGAGACCAAAACGCGTATTTAATATCATTTGTTTGGAATTATGCGTGGTTTTTGTGTTTATTATGTTTTCAGAGCCAACCGGATGGATAATAGAGAAAACATGGGATTGCACGGGTTTTACCGAAGAAAAAGACTCAAGATGAAGTATATTGTCCAAGAGATGCAAAAGATTTGAAGTCACTGGGCCTATTCGAAGATTTATCGAAGAAAAGGACCAAAGATGGAAGATTTACATAAGTCGAAGAAACTCAAGTCTATTAAACGAAGAAATTAAAAGACGAGTTGAATTTAATCGACGACAAATCCCGAATCAGAATCGAAAACGTCAACTTTTCTGAAAAGACGAGAAGACAAGAAGAACGGGAGAAATCCCACTCACCAACCAAAGGGAACACCTATATAAGGAATTCCCCTCACACTTTTTATTCAGTTTTTTCTTTTCCCCTCTTTTCTCTCCTTGTCTGTTCGGAGGTAACACCAACACCATTAGGGTGTTTGGTGATTTTGATTATTATTTTTCCAAATCTTGTAATTTAATCTTGTCCTTTGTTTGTTCAACATTAATCAATCAATATAATCCTTCCATTTCATCTTGTTCATCTTCATCTTTTTGTTTCAAAGTTTAAGTTCTTATTTGGTTGATTTGATCTCCAAAAGTTGTTGGGTTTTATGTTTTTATTGATGGGATTTGTAGTTTATGGTTAGTAGATGATTAGGGATTAGATTTGTTTAAGTTTTGGTGAAAAACTTGGTGATTTTTGGATCGAATTCGAGTTCCCCTGTTTTTTCTGAGTCGTACTGTTCTTTAGTTTCCCAGGTTCCGGATGAACAAAAAGTTCCGGATGAACAAAAAGTTCCGAATGAGCATAAGAAGTTCCGAATGAAATGTTTTTCAAAAGTTCCGAATGAGTTTTAAAAGTTCCGAATGAATTTGCTTTTCAAAAGTTCCGAATGAGTTTTAAAAGTTCCGGGTGAAAGTTCCGAATCAACTTCCGAGCCAACTTCCGGACGAAGACTTTCGAGCAAAGTTCTGAACCAAGTTCCGGATAAACTTCCGAACGAAAGTTCCGGATAAACTTCCGAACGAAAGTTCCGGACTAACTTCCGAACCAACTTCCGGATCAAAGTTCCGACCAAAGTTCCGAATCAAATCTTCCGAGTAAAGTTCCGAACGAAGTTCCGGATCAAAAGTTCCGAACCAAGTTCCGAGTGAACTTCCGAATCATCAACTTCCGAATCAATTTTCTTTTGAGCATTTTTAAGTGATACTACTGTTTCTTCATTTTATATTTATATTTTAATTTTAATTCTAGTTTTATTAATTGTTATTAAATTAATTGCTTTTGATTTAAGTTTTCATGTTAATGCATTTAAACCTTTTAGTAGATTAGAAATCCAACCCCCCTTTTTTAGTAACCAAGAACAATCATTCCACTTAGAACCGAGATCAATTCGAGAGGATACCGAGAGAATTTAGAACCCCATACAAAAAGCTTGTATCAAATGGCGCCGCTGCCGACTCTTCTCGTTAAGATCAACAGTTTTTTGTGAGAACTTGGATTTTGGGATCCGTTCCACGTGAACGTTACTTTTTCATAAAACTTTCAAAAACACAAAAAAAAAAATTAAAAAAAATATATATAAAATTTTCAAAAATCCTAAAAATTAAAAAAAAAAACATAAAAACCAAAAAAATATTTCTGCTTTGTTTTTGCCTTGTTAGTTCTTTTGCAGGTGCATGCGTACACGATCAACGTCTTATCAAGAGCCCGAGCCTCTCGAAGACTTAGACATGGCAGGTGTACAAAACAACAACAATAACCCACCTCAAAACAATAATAATAACAACAACAATCCACCTTTCAACAACAATAATAACAACAACAACAACAACAATGAGCCTCTTCCGGATAATCGCCCGATGATTGAACTGCTGCAAGCCCATGTAGATGGCAACACTGATCCAATTGTTATACCCGCGATTGCAGCCAACAACTTTGAGCTCAAATCCGGCTTTATCCAGATGGTCTCCGCTCAACCATTCTTGAGGCGTACCATTGATGATCCACATGACCACATCAAGAGATTCTTGCAACTCACCAACACGGTCAAATTCAATGGTGTTCCACAAGAGGTAGTCCGTTTACAACTTTTTCCCTTTTCTTTAGAGGGACAAGCCCGGCATTGGCTTGCTAAGGAACCGCCACAGAGTATTCTTTCGTGGATGGATTTGGAGACCAAGTTTATCAACTACTTTTTCCCACCCTCTCGTACTACCGCTTTGCGGAATGAAATCATAAATTTTGAACAAAAGTACGGTGAGTCGTTTAGTGAATCTTGGGATCGTTTTAAAGATCTTTTAAGAAAATGCCCACAACATGGTTTTACCAAAGTGCATCAAATCAATACTTTTTATAATGGTTTAAACATGAATGACCAAGATTCACTAAACAGTGCCTCGGGGGGTAATCTTTTGGCTAAGACTTCCAATGCTGCTTGGGATATCATTGAGAATAAGTCTCGTGTGCAAACCAAGAGTGTTCGGACCAATGTCGCTAGTACTAGTACTAGTGACAGCGATAAGCGACTTGACAAAATCACTGCGCTTCTTGAATCGCTTGCTACCCAAACCGCCAGCAACACCAACAGCATCAACGCTAGAAACGCTAAAGACGCTCAAGTCAATGCTGTCAGCCAACCATGTGAGATATGCGGGGGTCCTCACTCTTATACCTCTTGTACTGCCACCCAAGACTACCCTTCTGAAAATGTGAATGCAGCTTATGGCACCTATCCTCAACCCGCTTATCAAGATCGTCCTCAAGGTGACCGCAACTTGCTAAGCTACCGCTCCAACAACTATCTCTCACCACCCGGTTTTCCTCCAAACAACCCAAACCAACAACAAAGCCTCAATCGCCCTCCTCAACAACAACAACAACCTCGTACACTATACATACCACCTCACAAACAGCAACAACCACCTCAACGAAACAACCAAGTTTACCAGCAACCTGCTTATCAACTACCCGCATACAATGCTCCTCCCCACCAACCCACCGCTTTACACCAAGAAGTGGAAAACTACATGAGGACTAACGATGTGATCGTGGGAAATCTTCAGCGAGAAGTGCTCAACTTGAAAGCAGACCTGGTGAAACAAGGGAACAATCTGAGAGCTGATATGAGAAACACGTTGGATAGTCAAACGAATGACTTAAAGAATATGATGGCTAGTTTCTTCCAAGGTAATCAACCCTCTTCTTCGGGTACTCTTCCGAGTAACACCGTTGCGAATCCAAGAGGGGAGATGAAAGCAATCACCACTCGCAGTGGCAAAGGTACCAAGGAACCCGAGCTTCCTATACCTCCACCGGTGGTTGTGACTAAGGAGAATGAGTCACTTGCTCCTATTCCTCATCCTTCTCCATCCCTAATTTCTCCGCCTCTTACTTCTACCCCTCCTCCACCCAAGGATGTGAGTGATCCTATTCTCCCGAAGCCTTCCTCTTCTTCCAATATACCTTATCCATCTAGGTTGAGGAAAGAGAAGCTCAAAAGCAAGGATGATATTCAGGTTTCGAACTTTCTTAAAATGTTCAAACAATTGAATTTCAATATCTCCTTCGCTGAGGCTCTCGCTCACATGCCTAAGTACGCAAAAATGTTTAAAGATCGTCTGAGTGACAAGGAAAAGCTTCTCGATATTGCCAACACCCAACTTAATGAGAATTGCTCTGCAGTGCTCTTAAGGAAATTGCCAACCAAGCTTGGTGATCCGGGTCGTTTCTTAATCCCTTGCAATTTCCCGGGAGTAGAGAATTGCATGGCCCTAGCCGATCTAGGTGCCAGTATTAATCTAATGCCTCTAAGCGTTTGGAAGCAATTATCTCTCCCTGAGCTAGTCCCCACCAAAATGACTTTGGAATTAGCTAACCGTACGGTTGCTTATCCAGTGGGGATAGCCGAAGACGTCTTTGTAGGAGTCGACAAATTCACTTTTCCTGCCGATTTCGTTGTCGTCGACTACGAGATGGACCCTCGTGTTCCTTTGATCGTGGGTCGTCCATTCCTGAGGACCGGTCGCACTCTCATCGATGTTGAAGCCGGTGAGCTTATCATGAGAGTGGGTGACGATAAAATCGTCTTCAACATGGGAAAGTTGTCTAAACAACCTTATTCATACAAGAGTGTTAATTGTATTGACGTTCTGGATGAGGCTTGTGAAGAACACTTTAATGATGCTTGTAAAAATATTCCTACCTCTCTTCCCAATGTTGAAACCGTTTCCTCTATTGATTCATCACTGTCTCTATTTGGAGAAAGTGATTTGTTTTGGAACGATCTTGAAGCCACCATGGGAGATGTGAACTTATCTAATGTTGATTCTCCCACCGATGGGGATGAAGACATGCATTTCTTTGAAAACCTTCTCAACGAAGACAATCTTTCTCCACCATCTCCCACGGTTATTGCTATCGATACTCCGACTTTGAAAACGCCTCCCATCGAAAATCCTCCGGATTTAGAACTTAAGGAGTTGCCGCCTCATCTTGAGTACGTGTTCCTTGAAGAAGAGAAGAAGTCGCCCGTCATTATCGCGAAGGAATTGAAAGATGAAGAGAAAACTCGCCTCATCGCCGTGCTTAAAAATCATAAGAAGGCAATTGCTTGGAAAATTTCTGATATTTGCGGAATTGATCCTCACTTCTGCACACACAAAATTCTCATGGAGGACGATTTTAAGCCCACAATTCAAAGCCAACGAAGGGTGAACCCAAAAATCCATGAAGTCATCAAAACAGAGGTTATCAAACTTCTTGATGCGGGTATGATTTACCCTATTTCGGATTCACCATAGGTTAGTCCAGTCCATTGTGTGCCTAAGAAAGGCGGCATCACCGTTGTGCCCAATGCAAACAACGAGTTGATGCCTACCCATCTCGTTACTGGGTGGAGAGTTTGTATAGACTACCGCAAACTCAATGATGCCACGAGAAAGGATCATTTCCCTCTACCTTTTATGGACCAAATGCTTGAACGTTTAGCGGGTAATGAATATTACTGCTTTCTTGATGGTTTCTCGGGTTATTTCCAAATACCCATCGATCCCCAAGATCAAGAGAAGACAACATTCACTTGTCCCTATGGCACATTTGCTTACAAAAGAATGCCTTTTGGCTTATGCAATGCCCCCGGGACTTTCCAAAGGTGCATGTTAGCTATCTTCCATGACATGGTTGAACAAACCATGAAAGTCTTCATGGATGATTTCTCGGTCTTCGGGGATTCCTTCTCTTCTTGCCTTGCCAATTTAGAACGTATGCTTAAGCGGTGTGAAGACACTCGCCTTGTTCTTAATTGGGAAAAATGCCATTTCATGGTAAAAGAGGGCATCGTGCTAGGACACAAGATCTCCAAAGCCGGTCTTGAAGTAGACCGTGCTAAAGTCGATGTTATCGCTAAGTTGCCTCCACCTTCAACCGTGAAGGGTGTGAGAAGTTTTCTGGGTCATGCGGGCTTCTACCGTCGATTCATCAAATATTTTTCTCAAATCGCTCGCCCGATGACCCACCTCTTGGAAAAAGAGACTCCTTTTATCTTTTCCAATGAGTGTCTTGACGCCTTCAACTCGCTTAAGGATAAGCTAACTAAGGCACCCATCTTGGTTACCCCTAATTGGGAGCTTCCTTTTGAGTTGATGTGCGATGCTAGTGACTTTGCTATTGGTGCGGTTTTAGGCCAAAGAGTGAACAAACACTTCCAACCAATCCATTACGCTAGCAAGACAATGACGGGGGCTCAATTACATTATACCACTACCGAAAAAGAGCTTTTAGCTGTAGTGTATGCTTTTGAAAAGTTCCGCCCCTATCTTGTCCTTTCTACCACCATCGTGTATACCGATCATTCCGCGTTGAAGTACTTGTTGACTAAACAAGATTCTAAACCAAGACTTCTTCGCTGGGTTTTGCTACTCCAAGAATTTAAAATCGAAATTCGCGATAAAAAAGGAACTGAAAACCTGGCCGCGGATCATCTCAGCAGACTTGAGGATCCTTACCAGGGGGATCACCTGAACAAAGAAATTAATGATTCTTTCCCCTTGGAGACCTTAATGTCTATCAATTCGAATTCTGATGAAACCCCGTGGTTTGCGGACATTGCAAACTACTTAGCGGGTCGAATTCTCGTCGACAGGTTAACATCCCAACAAAAGAAGAAGTTCTTCAAAGACATTAAGACTTACTTTTGGGATGACCCGTATCTTTTCAAACAATGTGCCGACTTGATTATTCGCCGATGTATTGATGGACCGGCAGCTTTGGAAATCCTTGATGCTTGCCACAAAGGACCCACCGGTGGTCACTTTGGTCCCAACTACACCGCCAAAAAAGTGTTTGATTCGGGATTTTATTGGCCCACCATCTATCGTGACGCTCACGAGATGGTTAAACGATGTGATGCTTGCCAAAAACAAGGCAAGATCACACATAAAGACGAGATGCCTCAGAATTTCATTCAAGAATGTGAAATCTTTGATGTTTGGGGTATCGACTTTATGGGGCCATTCTCTTCTTCTAAAGGAAACAAATACATCCTTGTAGCCGTTGACTACGTCTCCAAATGGGTTGAAGCCAAAGCTTTACCTACTAATGACGCAAGGGTGGTTTGTAACTTTTTTAAATCTCTATTCGCTAGATTCGGTGTGCCTCGTGCCATTATTAGTGATCGTGGGACTCATTTTTGCAATGACCAATTTGCTAGAGTCATGGCTAAGTACGGTGTAAATCATCGTCTTTCCACAGCCTACCACCCACAAACTAATGGCCAGGCTGAAATATCCAACCGAGGATTAAAGCGAATTCTCGAAAGAACCGTGGGAGAGCATCGTGGCTCATGGGCTGATAAACTTGATGATGCTTTGTGGGCTTTTCGTACCGCATACAAGACTCCGATTGGTTGTACACCATATCGTCTCGTGTACGGGAAAGCATGCCACCTCCCCATTGAGTTGGAGCACAAGGCTTACTGGGCCTTGAAGTGGGCTAATTTTGATATCAATAAAGCCGGTGACCTACGCAAGATCCAACTCAATGAGCTGAATGAACTTCGGAATGAGGCTTATGAAAATTCTTTGATCTATAAGGAAGGGACTAAGCTCATTCACGACTCTAAGATTAAGAACCGAGAGTTTCATGTTGGAGACAAAGTCTTACTTTTTAACTCTCGGTTGAAAATCTTTTCGGGCAAGCTGAAATCTCGTTGGTCCGGCCCATTCACCATTGCCCAAATTTTTCCATATGGTACTCTCGAGCTCGCTCAACCTAATGGACCTAATTTTAAGGTGAATGGCCAACGAGTGAAGTTGTACTTTGGTGAGGACATCTCTCAGGAGATGATTCCATCCCTCACCACGTTCCCCATGAACTAATTTTGGGTCGAGTCAGGCTCGTGACTCGGTTATAAATAACAAGCGCTCCTCGGGAGGCAGCCCGAGTATCTATCCTTTTATGTTTTAACCTCCTAAGTATAGGGGGACCGGTATATGTGTTTGTCTTTGTGTGGTGATGTGATTACAGGGATGAATGCACTCTTGGAATCTTTGAAGAACCGTGCTCCCGTGTTATCCGAAATCCGGTTCTATATCTCAACTATCGTGATTCAATTTTCTTCATACTCACATTTGAAATTGATCACTTTAGTCGTCTCTTCCTTAACTTGATTTAACCAACGTGCACAACGTCATAAGTGTAGGGGAGACTTTTCCCACATGCTTAAACATTGAGGAAAATGTTTATCTTAAGTGTAGGGGGGACTTCTATCGAAATTTTAAGTGGACTTTTCCATGAAAATGCCTTCATTTAACCGGAAAATCATCTTTTTCAACATTTTTCAAATTTTTATTAACTTTGGCCATTTAGTCGTAATTTTTAAATTTTTATCGTTGCTTTCATATGTATATATCCCGCAATAAAGTCAAAAATATTTATAAAGTGGTTTAGCTAGTTTAGAAATCTTTGACATATTAGGCCCGTTGCGATTATTTTGACTCAACCCGAATAGACTTACCAAGTTTATTCTAGCTAGTATCCTTAACCATGTAGACCTTAATTGGTTTATTAGGCTAAGTGTCCACGAGTCTCATTACTTGAGATTTTAAATTGTGGAGGACGAGAAATGATAGAGTCAATTATAAGTCGGTATTCTTGCACAAGCTCACTTGGTGTAATTATTTGCCTATTCTCCCATCACTTGCTAATAATTTATCTGCAATAAGTAAGGTCGTACGATTTGAAAAGTTACTTAGCTTCTAGCCCAAGATCGTTTAAAAGTTGCTCGGTAATGATAAGAGTTCATAGCCAAGGCATAACTTATGAAGCGGGTCGCGAAGATTGGCGAGTCCGAAAAGGCCCTAACAAGGCATGAGGATTCCATTTTATTGCTAAAGATCCAAAGTGATGTGAAAAGCATTATTCCCAAAGTCAATATGAAGGATCAAGACTCACGACGAAAAGCAATAAACTCCCATAAAGATGATGGAGAAGTCTATCCGAAAAGACCCTAACAAGGTATGAGGGTAAATAGATCTAAGTCCGAAAAGGAGGCGGATCGTTGTATCTCAAAATCCTAATTAGAGATTGAAGAAATAATCATGAAGTCGTGGTCAACAAAGTTGGAGTACCCCTCAAAAGTCTCCAAGTGAAGAAACTCTATTATGATGAGAAGACCATTATATCAAGAACGTCTCTCAAGATATGAAGTATGAAGTACATGCCAAATATCGGCCCGAGAAAGGTCTCAAATCGTGAACCGAGTTATGCCAAGATATGAACTTTTTGATATCCCGAGAAGCAGTTTTAAGAGATTTTGTCCTTTAGCTAACTATTGATCAAATCGTCCTACTTTGCTTTCAGCCTAAATAAACTATCGAAATAAGTCCAAAAATGCATCTTCATGATCATTCTAAGACAAAAATAAAATATAAGAGATACACCTAGGAATAAGGGAGTTTAAGCATATAATTAAGCCATGTGTGTAAGTGTTTGATTTGCTAACTTATAATAACAATGATCTCGTTTTTAAGCTTAGTTTGGGGAAAGTGAAACTTGAGGATGATTAATCTTCGCAGCACCGAAGCCCTAATGTAAGTCCTTGATCTCTTTGCAAGTTATTTTCATATAGCTATTTTCAAGTGAAAATGATTTTCTATCCTTTTGTTTACTTTAAAGACTTTAATTTCTCTTAGTACTTTAATTTTTGTTTAGTAGTATTTTAATAAGGCCAAGGTTGATTGATTATGAGAAAAGTGTAAAATTGCTTTATCGCTAAGCATTGCATGAGGGCATGGCAATGGTTAAGTGTAGGGGATTTGATAGGTGTGTAAACACCCATCCTTTTACCACTTAATTCTGGCTAAAACGAGACCAAAACGCGTATTTAATATCATTTGTTTGGAATTATGCGTGGTTTTTGTGTTTATTATGTTTTCAGAGCCAACCGGATGGATAATAGAGAAAACATGGGATTGCACGGGTTTTACCGAAGAAAAAGACTCAAGATGAAGTCTATTGTCCAAGAGATGCAAAAGATTTGAAGTCACTGGGCCTATTCGAAGATTTATCGAAGAAAATGACCAAAGATGGAAGATTTACATAAGTCGAAGAAACTCAAGTCTATTAAACGAAGAAATTAAAAGACGAGTTGAATTTAATCGACGACAAATCCCGAATCAGAATCGAAAACGTCAACTTTTCTGAAAAGACGAGAAGACAAGAATAATGGGAGAAAGCCCACTCACCAACCAAAGGGAACACCTATATAAGGAATTCCCCTCACACTTTTTATTCAGTTTTTTCTTTTCCCCTCTTTTCTCTCCTTTTCTGTTCGGAGGTAACACCAACACCATTAGGGTGTTTGGTGATTTTGATTATTGTTTTTCCAAATCTTGTAATTTAATCTTGTCCTTTGTTTGTTCAACATTAATCAATCAATATAATCCTTCCATTTCATCTTGTTCATCTTCATCTTTTTGTTTCAAAGTTTAAGTTCTTATTTGGTTGATTTGATCTCCAAAAGTTGTTGGGTTTTATGTTTTTATTGATGGGATTTGTAGTTTATGGTTAGTAGATGATTAGGGATTAGATTTGTTTAAG
Organism: Glebionis coronaria; assembly: GCA_025667525.1. Classification (NCBI taxonomy): domain Eukaryota; kingdom Viridiplantae; phylum Streptophyta; class Magnoliopsida; order Asterales; family Asteraceae; genus Glebionis; species Glebionis coronaria. The sequence continues at coordinate 36,305,054 of CM046880.1, read as the reverse complement.
TTTTGGTGAAAAACTTGGTGATTTTTGGATCGAATTCGAGTTCCCCTGTTTTTTCTGAGTCGTACTGTTCTTTAGTTTCCCAGGTTCCGGATGAACAAAAAGTTCCGGATGAACAAAAAGTTCCGAATGAGCATAAGAAGTTCCGAATGAAATGTTTTTCAAAAGTTCCGAATGAGTTTTAAAAGTTCCGAATGAATTTGATTTTCAAAAGTTCCGAATGAGTTTTAAAAGTTCCGGGTGAAAGTTCCGAATCAACTTCCGAGCCAACTTCCGGACGAAGACTTCCGAGCAAAGTTCCGAACCAAGTTCCGGATAAACTTCCGAACGAAAGTTCCGGATAAACTTCCGAACGAAAGTTCCGGACTAACTTCCGAACCAACTTCCGGATAAAAGTTCCGACCAAAGTTCCGAATCAAATCTTCCGAGTAAAGTTCCGAACGAAGTTCCGGATCAAAAGTTCCGAACCAAGTTCCGAGTGAACTTCCGAATCAAGGTCAACTTCCGAATCAATTTTCTTTTGAGCATTTTTAAGTGATACTACTGTTTCTTCATTTTATATTTATATTTTAATTCTAATTCTAGTTTTATTAATTGTTATTAAATTAATTGCTTTTGATTTAAGTTTTCATGTTAATGCATTTAAACCTTTTAGTAGATTAGAAATCCAACCCCCTTTTTTAGTAACCAAGAACAATCATTCCACTTAGAACCGAGATCAACTCGAGAGGATACCGAGAGAATTTAGAACCCCATACAAAAAGCTTGTATCACAAAACAAGTCAGGTTTTCACAAAAAATGCCCACTGGATGCGGTTCCAAATTGTATGGCGCGGTTCCTTATCACTATGGAACCGCCGCCATAGATAAGGTACCGCGGCCAGAAGTTGAATTTTGTGAAAATTCTGAACTTTCTGACTAAGTTAAATGAAAAACTAAAGCATCTTAATGTTAATAAGGTACAATTACCCATACTTGACGACAATGCTATTGGTAAGTTCTACAAGCCTTTAAGTAAACCTCTCATGGGAAATAGAAGTTTATCTAGACTATCCTCTACTCCACCTAGAGTACGAAATGAGTCTAAGTCTAGAAGTAGAACGGCAACGCCTACAAGAGATAATCAAAACAACTCACGACCTAGAAGTAAAACTCCAACACCTAGAAGGAATAATAATAACTCTAAACCTAGATCAAACACACCTAGGAGAAGTAATGAACAACAAAATGGTTACATGAATTACTACCCTCCTCCATTTTGTTCTCCATGGGGAATCCCCTCCTCATTCATGCATCCCAACCAAATACAAGGGATGTTTGGAACTAACAATTTTGGACCCATGAGATATTGGGGACCAAATGTTTGATCTTGTGTGTTGTTACCTAGATATGCTTGGGAATCGATTTGGAGCCCGATGAGTGGATTAAGGATAGTGGATGTTCTAAACACATGACGGGTAATCGAAGTTTGTTCTCGCATTACAAAGCATATGATGGAGGTAACGTCACATTCGCTAGTAGTCTACGTGGTAATATCATTGGCAAAGGTACGGTTTCTCTTGACTCCATGACCATTGAAAATGTTGAGCACGTAGATAACTTAGGTTTTAACCTTTTAAGTATAGGTCAAATTTGTGAGAATAAGTGTAAGGTCATCTTTTCGAAACATGACAGTGAAATCGTAAAAGATGGAAAAGTCATTGGAAAAGGTGTTAGAAAGCATGGGCTTTATGTCATGAAGGTTAATAAGAAATCAAAAGACAACATATGTCTTGCGACTATAGATGATAGTTCTACTCTTTGGCATAGGAGATTAGGTCACGCTAATATGCGTTTAATTCAATCTTTAGTCTCTAAGGAGTTGGTAAGACACCTCCCCAAGATTAAGTTTGATAGTCACTTTTGTGATGCTTGCAAAGTTGGAAAGCAAGTTCACTCAAGTCACAAAGCCAAGATTTTGGTTTCGACCTCTCGGTGCTTAGAGCTCCTACATATGGATCTCTTTGGACCTTCCGCCATACGGAGTTATGGAGGTAACCTTTATACCCTAGTTATAGTTGATGACTATTCTAGATTCACTTGGACTAGATTTTTGGCATCTAAGAATGAAGCTTTCGATCACTTCGAAATCTTTAGTCGAAGAATTCAAAATCAACTAGGATGTTCAATTGTTTCTATTAGGACGGATCATGGTAGGGAATTTGATAATGAAGTGCAATTTGGTGCCTTTTGTGAAGCTCATGGTATTACCCATAACTTCTCGGCTCCTCGCACTCCACAATCAAATGGGGTAGTTGAAAGGAAGAATAGGACTCTCGAGATGAGTAGGACAATGTTAAACGAGCAATCTTTGCCTCAAAAGTTTTGGTGCAATGCCGTGGACACATCGACTTATATTCTCAACCGAATTCTTATTCGACCTTTCCTAGGAAAGACCCCCTATGAGATTCTTAAAGGTAAGAAACCCTCATTAGAATACTTTAGGGTGTTTGGAATCAAGTGCTTTATCCTCAACACCAAAGACTACCTTACCAAGTTTGACCCAAAGTCTTACGAAGGTATCCTTTTAGGTTATTCCCAAACTAGTAAAGCCTACATAGTCCTAAATAGAACCTCGGGGGTTATTGAAGAATCACTCAACATAACCTTTGATGAAACCCCTCCTTCACCCAAGACACCACCATTGGTTGATGATGACTTGGATGAATTAAAAGTAGTTAAAGCCAAAGAGGTTAGAAAAATAGGAGTTGAAGACCTCAATGTTGAAAAGGAAGTAAACATTAAGGAGTCTAGGGATCATACTCTAAATAATGTCATTGGTGACTTAAATCAAAGGACCCTAAGATCTCAAGTCCAAAACCAAAGCAACTTCTTTTGTTTTGTCTCCTTGATTGAACCAAAGAATGTTAAAGAAGCTTTGACGGATGAGAGTTGGGTCATTGCGATGCAAAAAGAATTGAAACAATTCATAGCCAATGATGTTTGGGAACTTGTTCCTCCACCTAGAAGTTCTACCATTATAGGAACCAAATGGGTATTTAGGAATAAGCTAGATGAGAATGGTGTTGTGTCTTGTAACAAGGCTAGACTTGTAGCTCAAGGCTATAATCAACAAGAAGGGCTTGATTATGACGAGACATATGCACTGGTAGCTAGATTAGAATCAATTAGAATCCTTTTAGCCTACACTTGTGCCTTAGATATTAAGCTTCAACAAATGGATGTAAAGAGTGCATTTCTTAACGGTTTGATCAATGAGGAGGTATATGTGGCTCAACCTCCCGACTTCATTGATTTTGAGAAACCGGACCATGTTTACAAGCTTAAGAAAGCACTTTATGGACTCAAACAAGCACCCAAAGCTTGGTATGATAGACTTAAAGCGTTTCTTGTTAAACATGAGTATACCATGGGAATGGTAGACAATACACTCTTTACAAAGAAGAAAGGACCTCACCTCATAATCGTACAAATATGTGTTGATGACATTATATTTGGCTCAACTTGTCAAGAATTGTGTGATGACTTTGCCAAAATCATGTATGATGAGTTTGAAATGAGTATGGGGGAGAACTTAACTTCTTTTTAGAACTCCAAATTAAACAAATGGACGATGGTATTTTCTTTAGTCAATCTAAGTACGCTAAAGAAATGCTAAAGAAATTTGGATTAGAAGAATCTATACCAATGAAGACCCCTATGGCCTCGGATACTAAACTCACCGCAGATGATGATTGTGAGTCGGTAGACAACACCAAATATAGAGGTATGATTGGTAGTTTGTTGTACCTAACGGCAAGTCGACCGGATATCATGTTTAGTGTTTGCCTTTGTGCTCGCTTCCAAGAGGCTCCCAAAACCTCTCACCTTGAAGCGGTTAAGCGTATCTTCCGATACATTAAAGGCACTATACATTTAGGATTATGGTATCCTAAAGGGACCGGCGTAGAAACCATTGTCTACGTGGACTCGGATCATGCAGGAGACTATGTGGACCGGAAAAGCACTAGTGGAGTTTGTACCTTCATGGGTTGTTGTTTAACTTCTTGGTTCTCCAAGAAACAAACCGCTCTTGTGATATCCACCACGGAAGCCGAGTATGTGAGTGCCGGAAAAGCATGCCAACAAGCTCTATGGATGAAGCAAGTGCTTGTTGATTACGGGATTTCTCTTGATGATGTTCCCATCATGTGCGATAATAAAGGCGCTATAGACCTAAGCAAGAATCCCGTGCAACATTCGCGAACCAAACACATAGAAATTAGACACCATTTACTTAGGGATAATGTTCAAAAGGGGAACATTACTATTGAAAAGGTGCCCTCCGAGGACAACTTAGCCGATATCTTCACTAAGCCACTTAAGAGGGAACCTTTTAATTACTTGCGTCTAGGTCTAGGATTAATAGAACATCTTCCTTAAATTCTTTTCTTCTTGTGTGTCTTCTTTTACCACTTTGAGTCCTTGAGTTTTTTATACTCCTTTTGAAAAATCTTCTCCTCTCCTTTTCAAAACTCTCAAAGTCTCTTTCAAAAATGGTTGAGAAATTCGTTTGACATTGTTAATTCAATCTAAAAACGATTTTTCATAGATTCTCGCTATTAATGTAGAGCTTACATAATTCATATGTATGATTCTCTTAAACATAGCAAGAACAAGATTGAATCATGGAGGATCATTGTGTCATGACTTAAGGTCTTGTCTTACACACCTCCTACATTGATTTTTTTAATCCATGTATTTTGGTCATATCTCTATTTGGTAAGTTTGCATATGTTTTCTTTGTCTATCTTTGCTTTTAAGCATATCCCTATGATAAGTTAGACTAGAAAAATAAGATTTGCTGAAAAATCTTCCTCCAAACACCAAACCCTGCTTCTATAGGCGGTTCCATATGTGAACCGCGGTACCTTATTGATAAGGTACCGCCACCCTAGATAAGGAACCGCCTACAGTGGCCTTTCTTTTTCGGGTTTTTGTCTGAAACTCTAGATTTGCTCCAACATTTTTGAGAATCTTTGTTTCAAACCCTTTGACCACCCCAAAAATACCCTAAGCCTTCCCTATTTAAACCATAAGCATTTTGCATTACTTCACATCCAAAATGTCTTATTCTCCCAATGAAAGCCTTGAATCTCCTCCATTTCCTCCAATTGCTTTCAATCCAAACCCACCCAAGAACACTCTTAATCACATTTCCCCTACCAAGAATGTTGATTGTGGAACATCTTTTCTTCCACCACCACCCTTTAGTGTTCTTCCTCCTTCTCATGGTAATGTCATGCACCATGGAACATATTGTCATTGTTGTCAATATCAACATCTTGCTGTGGCACACATCTATGAGGAGTTGAGCTACATCAAGAGTCTCTTAATCAAGCCTCCTCTTCACTTTGATTATGAGATCTCCAACAAGCCACCACCACCACCCTCCGCTATTACCTTGTCTTTCATATAAGCATTGATTGCTTATCCACAAGACACCAAATTCAAGCAAATCTTAGAATTCTAGAATAACTAGGATTAGATTTATGCTTTTGGCTTGTTTCTTTTTCCATACTTCTTTGTATGATGTTCTTTTAGTAACCTATCTTGGATCTTTGTCTTTGTGTTTTCTTCTCTTTTAATTTTTTATGTGACCTATTGCTATATATTGTTGGTTGTTTCTTTTGTTCAACTAACCCTTCTATGTAGCTTGTCACCATATCTCGATTCCTCGGTGCCCCAAGCTAGGGGGAGTAAGCACCAAGGGGGAGTCTTTGCAAAGTCCGTTTCTTCAACACCGGATTACGTAACCTTTTTGCTTCGACAAAGGGGGAGAAATGAATAAACTCGTCTTCGAAAATCTTGTTTTTGTGTGATTGAGTTTATGTATTGTCGGAATCAAAAAGGGGGAGATTGTTAATGCAATAATGACTAAAAACGTTACTTGCATTTTTCGGTCTCGCTTAGTTTTGATTACGACAATATGTAAAAACAAGCATTTACGAAAACAACGAAAAACGAATTCTTGAGTTCAAGTATTTTTCATTTTACCCATTTTCACTTAAGGTGTTGATAAACAAGTACTAACCTTAATCAAGTGATCAAGTGATTTAATCTTTTCTTAAAACTCACTTTTTATTAAATGTGACAAGTTTTTATTAAACTTTATTTTTAAGAAAATGTTTTATTAAATTAATTATTTGAAATTTGAAAATGGCATATTCTTATTTGGTTAAGAATATCCTTTCAGGATATTTTTTATACCCAGATAAGACCTCCACCACTAAAGGACAAAAAGGAGCGGAGTCTAGTCCGGCGGTACCTTAGCACCTAGGCGGTACCTTAGGGATAAGGTACCGCGGGCTATGATAAGGTACCGCGGGCAGATATAGCCGTTGGCTCCTTTGTCCTATAAATAGTGGACCATTCTCAGCTTTTCACCTCACCTCTTTTGCATATTTATTTCCAGATTCAAACCCCTTCTTTAATCACTCAAATCTTTGATCATTTGTTTGATTATTACTTGTTTAAGAAGTAAATCTTGTTCTTCCATCTCTTCCTCTCCAAGTGCAAAGAGAAGAACACTATCCTAGTGAAGTGTTGAGTCCACCACCAAAGATCCATTGAAGATCTAATTTTATACACTTATAGTTGTGCCATAGTCGTGAAGATCCAAGTAGTTGTGTCTATTTGGAAGTTGTGTATGTACTAAGTATAGTTGTGTAGATTGGTCCTAGCTACGATTAGGGCTCGACTTTTAGCTTAGAGTCGGAAATTGGTTAAACGACGTGTACGGTTTTCTCCACCATAAGGAGCTTGTTGTGTAGTGAACTCTCGAGTAAGGAGTACTCGAGGAGTGGAGTAGGAACGAGGAGTGAGCTTCGTTGCCGAACCACTATAAATCCTTGGTGTTCGGTTTGATCTTTCTTTATCCTTAACTCTTTACATTCTTTATTCTTTATGCATATACATGTGTTAGTACTAGATTAGTTACACTATCATTCTTTATTCTTTGTGGATATATTTTTGTTAGTATTAGTTTAGCTACACTATCATTGTTCATATTGTGCATAAGAAGATTTCACATATTTCCTCAAGCCTAAGTTTTTGAAAAAGGATTTTTGGAAACCATATTTTAACAAGTAAATATAAGAAACTATTCAACCCCCCCCCCCCCCATTCTAGTTTCTACAAGGTATTTAATTTACGTTTCAAGTAGACCCTCATTAATTTGAGGGGGAGCTTGTGTAATTCATGAAGATACTTGGCTTTGCATTTTTCTTCCCAAATTTTCTTAAAATGCTATTAAATCAATTGATATTAAAAACATCGATTGGGTTAATATTTTTAATATGGGGGAGAAAATGTGATTTTATATAGGAAATGATTAATCACAAATGGTTTGACTTAACGTGCTAGCTCATCCCGACATGTGCGAAATGTTTTCGGATATCGTGGCATATGTTAAGGGGGAGCAAAATGGATTTGCACTTCAAAATAGATTTCATGGTGACATACACTTACCCAAAACATCTCTATTCACAACGGTGAAGATTGTGGTGACATAAGGATGGTAGGATAGGTTAAAGTCTAATGATTCCTCTTGAACCGGAGGAATCTTCCCAAGGACATTCCATAGCTAGAAATAGTAGTCCTTAGGAAAGATGGAGAAAGATTGTGAACGTAGCTGAATGCCGAACAAGTACTTAAGTTAGCACTGGAACAATCACAACAAGGTGCTAGTGATGACGTATTGGTAAGCATTGAAGGGGTTGAAGAATGAAAAAGAATTGTAAAGATAAAGGGTGTAAAGAAAGAAGCCCTCCTTACAACTTAGGCAGAAACCGGGTCAATACATATGCTATTAAGATCACTGTTTAATGATTCTTGATATTGAAGACATACATCATGGACCCAATGATGCAAGGCACAACCCATCCCAGCTAACTCAGATATCTCCTAAAAGATATTTGTTTTAATCACACGAAGACAACACATTATCTATTGATTTATTCACTCCGAATAAATTGGTATTGAAATGGTGGCACTCCTCTCTAGCCTTCGATCACTAAAAATCCAAAATGCACGATTGAGTCTAGAGCCATTTAAGATCATCAAATATCTCATTAGGACACACTTTCATATTTCCTTGCTTCTTCACACACTGTGAAAAGTAAGAAAGATCTTAAGAGTCCTACGCAAAACCTTCATGATATTGCCTGAACATCCGAGTAATACGAAAGTATTTACAATGTAGATGGAAATCCTTCTTGAGCGAATATCAAAAAGCTCATGGTAGGTGACTTGTGCGATTCTTTATGAATCAAACTTGTGATAACTTGAAAGCAACAGTGGTTTAATTCTTAAATGAATTTAAACACGTTCTAGGCCTCTACGCAATATCTTAGTGATCTTGCCAGAACACTCAGAGTGATACCTTAGTGTTCACAGTGATGAGTGGAAATCCTTCTAGTGTTAACCTCAAACAACACTTGGTAGGTAACTTGCAAGATTCTATACGAATCAAGCTCGTGACAACTGGAAAGCAACGATGGTGCGGTTCTTAACTGAATTTCACTTGTTCCAGGAACATGAATTGACGGCTTCAAATCATGCGGATATTATTATCCAAATGGTTCACTCTTTACGTTCGCAGTCAGCTTTGGACGGTCGAGTAAAGAGAACGGGTTTACCCGCGAAATCTTGTCAAGGAGGTTCTTTATTGAAACTAACTGCCACAAGTACGATATTTAATATCGTCCAACGGTCTTCACCGACCAGAGGTAAAATGCTACCGAATTAGAATGAAATGTTCAAGGCTATTTCATCCGTGTATATGGTTTGTTGCTAACTGTCTTATGCAGCATAACAAGAATGTGGCATTGCGGTGTACAATCCAGAAGAAGTCGTCACCACATGCTTATACTGCATACACTCAGTACTTCAACGAATTCAAGAAAGTCTGAAGGTCAAGTCTTCCGCTGTATCAAACTTTGAAGCTTTCAAGAATTTATAAAGGTATAAGTATGTGGAACATGAAGTCACGAGGAGGCAAATATCACAAGTGATGAATGCACAATGTCAAAGCAAGGACACATGCTCAAGACCAAAGTCAAAGATCTCATCAGCATATTCACAAGAACAAGATCGAAGACTCAAGCATAGTATGCTAGGTTTAAGATTTTGTAAGATGGTGTGACCTGTCTTTGGGGGAGATTGTTGTAAGTACGTTTTTCCAAGGAAAGTCTCGGTCACATCATTATTAGCATAGATCACGAGCTATAGACTATTTAGGACATTGTAACTTGGAGTAACCTCCCTTTGGGGGAGATTGTTGGAAATACGTTTTTACGTATTTAGAAAGGATCGGTCACTCGAATGATATTGGGCTCGTGATCCAATATAGTCCATATAGCCCACATGTAGGGTGGGCTATATAAACCCCCTCCTAGCATGTTAGGAGGGGTTGCTCACTTTGTAACACACACTTTCATTCAATAATCTTTAATTTCTCTCTCTACTCCTTCCTTCTCTTCTTTCTCTCTCTAAGTTCTTTCACTTTCCCATCCATCTCAATAGATAATTCAGAGATTGCTAAATCCTAAGAAACTATGGACCTACACCTCCATACCCGTACGTTCCGGATAAACTGTTCGAATATTATTCCGGATATACATTCCGGATAACGTTCCAGATAAACCTAAGAAGAATTATTCCGGATAAGCCACACTTCACGTATTCTGGATAAGCATCAGATTGTGTTTTGCGGATAAGGGTGACGAGTTGTATTCCGGATAAGGATTAGATAAGTTTTCCGGATAAGCCTCATTATTTTCTTTTTCCGGATAAGGGCCAGCAAACCATATTCCGGATAAGCATCCCAATTTATTCCGGATAGCCATCAAAAGCAAGATTCCGGATAAGCATCACAAGTTTATTACGGATAAACATCATTCCGAATAATGGTTGGTTATTTCCAGTTTTTTTAATTTAAACTTTATTTTTCCCGCCTTTTTACTTAGCATTATTCTAACTTGTCTTGTTTTAGTTTAAATCTTTTAAGTTCACATTTTTATAAGTTTTAATCATTTATTTTTCAATTTTTAAAGTCTTTGATTTTTAGTCTAAATATTTTCAAGCTTTCATTTTTACTTATTTACTCAACGACATTTTCATTTTTAGATTAATCAAACCTTTTTATTTTCCACCAAGAACGACTGAGTCGCACTTTCTACTAGTAATCAATTCGAAAAGATCGGACGATAACTCTTTTTATACTTGGCTAAAAACCTTGTATTAAATGGCGTCGTTGTCGGCTCTTTTCGTTAAGATTAACGGTTTTTAGTGAGAGACGCGTTGGATTTTGGGATCCGTTCATTTTTTAACGTTATTTTTCTTGCTTAAAAATTTTGAAAAATCCATAAAAATTAAAAATTTTCAAAAATCCAAAAAAAAAAAAAAAACCAAAATTATTTCTTGTCTATTTTTCTTTTCTTTTGTAGGTGTGTATGCGTACTCGTGCTCGTAAGAAGAAAGCAGCTCAAGCCGAAGTCATTACTCCACCTATTGTCACCATGGACAATCAACCAATGATCGAGCTTTTGCAATCGCACGTAGAGGGCAACCCCGATGCTATTGTCATACCCCAGATTGGAGCCAACAATTTTGAACTCAGATCTGGCTTCATTCAAATGGTCTCTGCTCAACCTTTCTTGGGGCGTTCGCTTGATGATCCTCATGACCATATAAAAAGGTTTCTTCAACTCACCAATACGGTTAAGTATAATGGGGTTTCACAAGAAGTGATTCGCTTGCAACTTTTTCCTTTCTCCTTAGAGGGAAAAGCCCGGAATTGGCTTGATAAGGAACCGCCACAAAGTATTCTTACGTGGACGGATTTAGAGACTAAATTCATCAACTACTTTTTCCCACCCTCACGTACTACCGCTTTGCGGAATGAAATCATTACCTTTGAACAAAAGTACGGTGAGACATTTAGTGAATCTTAGGATCGTTTTAAGGAACTTTTAAGAAAGTGTCCACAACATGGTTTCACAAAAGTACATCAAATAAATACTTTTTACAATGGTTTAAGCATGAATGACCAAGATTCACTAAATAGTGCCTCGGGGGGTAATATTTTGGTTAAGTCTTCTAATGCTGCATGGGATATTATTGAGACTAAGTCTAGAATGCAAACCAAGAGTGTTCGGACTAATGTGGCTAGTGCTATCACTAATGAAAGCGACAAGAGAATTGATAAGCTTACTTCGCTTGTTGAAACACTTGCTCTGCAAACCACTAACAATACCAAAGCCATCAATGCACAAGTTAATGCTATGAGTCAGTCATGTGAAATATGCGGGGGATCTCATTCATACACCGATTGTCCTTCGACTCATGACAATACGGAAAATGTGTATGCCACCAACGGTAACTTTTCTACGGGAGGCTATCAAGCACGTCCTCAAGGTGACCGCAATTTGCTCAGTTATCGTTCAAACAACTTTCTTTCACCACCCGGTTTTCCCCCTCAAAACCCAAACAACCTCAATCGCAACAATCAAAATCAACCTCGAGCTCCAAATCAATATCAAACCCAAAGAAACCCATATCCACCTCAAGGAAACAATCAAATTCACCAACAACCTGCTTATCAACCACCTGCCTACCATGCTCTTCCTCCCAACCAACCTACTGCATTTAATCACGAGGTTGAAACTTACATGAGGACTAATGACGCAATAGTGCAGAATCTTCAGCGGCAAATGGCTAGCTTGAAAGGAGATATGGTGAAACAAGGGAATGATCTTCGAGCCGATATGAGAAACTCTTTGGCCAGTCAAACGAATGACTTAAGGGATATGATGGCTAGTTTCTTCCAAAGTAATCAAGCCTCTGGTTCGGGTTCTCTTCTGAGTAACACCGTTGCCAATCCAAGAGGGGAGATGAAAGCAATCACCACTCGAAGTGGAAAAGGTTTAAAGGAACCCGAGCTTCCTACACCTACACCGGTGATTGTGACAAAGGAAAACGAGTCTACTTCTCCAATTCCTCCAACTTCTATTTCTCCAATTCCTCCAACTTCTACTTCTCCAATTCCCCCACCTTCTACTTCCACCCCTCCACCACCCAAGGATGTGAGTGAGAATTCCATTCCAAAGCCTTAATCTCAACCCAATATACCTTATCCTTCGAGGTTGAGGAAAGAGAAATTGAAGAACAAGGATGATATTCAGGTTTCTAACTTTCTTAAAATGTTTAAACAACTGAATTTCAATATCTCCTTTGCTGAGGCTCTCGCTCACATGCCCAAATATGCTAAAATGTTAAAAGATCTTCTTAGTGATAAGGAGAAACTTCTTGACATCGCTCAGACCCAACTTAACGAGAATTGCTCCGCAGTGCTCTTAAGGAAATTACCCACCAAACTTGGTGATCCAGTTCATTTTCTCATTCCTTGCAACTTCCCCGGGGTTGAGAATTGTATGGCCCTAGCCGATCTAGGTGCTAGTATTAACTTAATGCCTTTAAGCGTTTGGAAACAATTGTCTCTACCCGAGCTAGTCCCCACATGAATGACTTTGGAATTAGCTAACCGTACGGTTGCTTATCCAGTGGGGATAGCCGAAGATGTCTTCGTTGGTGTCGACAAATTCATCTTTCCGGCGGATTTTGTTGTCGTTGACTACGAGATGGATCCCCGTGTTCCATTAATCGTTGGACGTCCATTCTTGAGGACCGGTCGCTGATGTAGCAGCGGGCGAATTAATTATGAGAGTTGGTGACGATAAAATCATCTTCAACATGGGTAAACTTTCTAAGCAGCCTTCTGAAAACGAGAGTGTTAATTTCATTAACGTTCTTGATGAGGCTTGTGAAGAACATTTCAAAGACGCTTGTAAAAGTGGATCTTCTTCTCTACCCAATGTTGAGACCGTTGCCTCTATTGCTCCATCACTAACTCCATTTGGAGAAAGTGATTTCATTTTGAAAGAATTTGAAGCAACTTTGGGAGATGTGGACTTACAATATGACGATTCTCCCTCCAATTGGGATGAAGACATTCGTACCATTGAGAAACTTCTCAATGAGGACCATATTTCTCCACCATCTCCTAAGGATATATCTATCGATGAACCGAATTTGACTACACCTTCCATCGAAAATCCTCCGGATTTAGAGCTTAAGGACCTATCGTCTCATCTCGAGTACGTTTTCCTTGAAGACAACAAGAAGTCACCCGTCATCATCGCAAAGGACTTGAAAGAGGAAGAAAAATCTCAACTTATCGTCGTGCTGAAGAATCACAAGAAAGCGATTTCTTGGAAAATCTCCGATATTCATGGAATTGATCCTCACTTTTGCACACATAAAATTCTCATGGAGGACGACTTTAAACCCACTATTCAAAGCCAAAGAAGGGTGAATAAGATCCATGACGTTATCAAAAAAGAGGTTATCAAACTTCTTGATGCGGGAATGATCTACCCTATCTCGGATTCACCATGGGTTAGTCCCATCCATTGTGTGCCTAAGAAAGGCGGAATCACCGTTGTGCCCAATGAAAACAATGAGTTGATTCCTACTCGTCTCATTACAGGGTGGAGAGTTTGTATAGACTATCACAAACTCAATGATGCTACGAGAAAGGATCATTTTCCCCTTCCTTTCATGGACCAAATGCTTGAACGTTTAGCGGGTAATGACTACTATTGCTTCTTAGACGGTTTCTCCGGGTATTTTCAAATTCCCATCGATCCCAAAGACCAAGATAAAACCACATTCACTTGTCCTTATGGAACATTTTCTTATAAAAGAATGCCTTTCGGCTTATGCAATGCTCCTGGGACATTCCAAAGGTGTATGATGGCTATCTTCCATGACATGGTTGAAGAAACTATGGAAGTCTTCATGGATGATTTATCGGTCTATGATGATTCTTTCTCTCATGCCTTGCCAATTTGGAACGCATGCTTAAGCGGTGTGAAGACACTCGCCTTGTTCTAAATTGGGAAAAATGCCATTCATGGTAAAAGAAGGCATTGTGCTTGTACATAAAATCTCAAAAGTCGGTCTTGAAGTGGACCGGGATAAAGTGGATGTCATAGCCAAATTACCTCCACCTTCAACCGTGAAGGGTGTGAGAAGTTTCCTTGGTCATGCGGGCTTCTATCGTTGATTCATTCAAGATTTTTCTAAAATCGCTCGCCCGATGACCCACCTCTTGGAAAAAGATACTCCTTTTATCTTTTGTAAAGAGTGTCTTGAATCCTTCAATCTTCTTAAGGACAAGCTAACTAAGGCACCGGTCTTGGTTACCCCCAATTTGGAGCTACCTTTTGAATTGATGCGTGATGCTAGCGACTTTGCTATTGGAGCGATTTTGGGCCAAAGAGTGAACAAACACTTCCAACCAATCCACTATGCTAGCAAGACAATGACGGGGGCTCAATTGCATTATACCACTACCAAGAGCTTTTAGCTGTAGTGTATATTTGATAGGTGTGAAAACACCCATCCTTTTACCACTTAATTACAATAATAACCAAGCCAAAACGTGTATTTTATGTCGTAAATGTCGGAATTATGCGTGGTTTGTGTTTTTGTTGTGATTTAGGACGAAAATGTGAAAAGGGGAGAAAACACGGGCATTCACGGGCTTTTATCGAAGAAAAAGACAAAAGACGAAGTCAAGAAATCAAGAGTGCAAAAAGAACAGAAGTCCAAGACCAATTCTGAAGATTTATCGAAGAAAAAGTCAAAAGACGGAAGTTTACTAAAAGCCAAAGAACTCAAGTCTCATTTATGAAGAAATTTCAAGACGAGTTTAAAGAAATCCCGAGACAAAGTCATTAAAGTCGAAGAACTAAGAAGAATAAGGACTTAATGATGTAATTAAAGAAAGAAGAAAGAGGGGAGGAATCTTCCTTCCACTAATCCTCCTCCTCTCCTATAAATAGATTTCATTTCATGTCATTTCATTTTGTTGGCTAGTTTGAAAAACTATGCTCTTCCATTTTAATTTTTGCACCTTAATTACTTGCACCTTTAATTATCTTGTCATGCGCCTTTAATTCCTTTAATTCCAAGTAAGTTACTTTTATGTTTATTGAATCTTTATCTTTATGGTTAATCTCTCATCTTCATTTCTTGTTTGGATTTAATCTTTGTGTTTGTGTTCTTGAGTTTCATAGTTTTGATCAAGTGGGTTTTAATTATTTTGATTATGATTGGTAGTTTGGTTGATTTGTTTTGATTGGTTATCATTAGTAGATGTTTGTTAGTTATTTTGGTTTAATCTTTAAGTTGATTTTGGTTATTCTTGATCAGATTTGTATTCCCTTTTCTTTCCCCTGTTCTTCGTTCATGCTTATTGTTGTTGCCCAGATTATTCTGAACCAGCATTACGTTCCGAATGAAGGGATTTTAGGCAATGTTCCGGATCAGTCTGTTCATCCGGAATAATCAATATTCCGGATGAAGGATATATTCCGGATGAATCATCAAAGTTCCGAATGAAGTTGTCTTAATTTTTATTCCGAATCAATGTTTTCTAGTAATTATTCCGAATTAGTGTTTTTCATTTTATTATTCCGAATCAGTATTTTTGTTCCGAATCAGTGAATGTTCCGAATGAGCTTTCTAGTTTAATTATTCCGAATCAGTATAAATGTTCCGAATCAGTGAATGTTCCGAATGAAGCATTTTGCTTAATTTATTCCGGATGAAGCCGTATGTTCCGAATAAAGGTTTTTATTCCGAATAAAGGATTTTGTTCCGAATGAAGGAATTTGTTCCGAATGAACGTTTTTATTCCGGATGAAGGATTTTCTCATTTTTGTGATTTTTTTTATATTTAGTTTTAAAACTTTACTTTTCCCGCCTTTTTACTTGGTCGCACTTTTACTTGTCTTCCTTTTAGTTTGAGTTTAAGTTTGTCTTATTTACTTTATTTGCCTTTTAATTTCTCGTCATTTACTTCTCGCCAAGTTTTTATCTTTCAGTATTTCTTTTTACAGTCTTTACTTTATTTTTATTGTTTCAAGTCTTTATTTTAATTAGTGTAGACATCGACAACCATTCTCTTTCTTTTCTATCAAGAACAACTGAGTCGCACTTTGAACCGGAAATCAATTCGAGAAGATACCGAGAAACGAACTTTCAACCTAGCAAAATCTCTACATTAAAATGGCACCGCTGCCGGCTCTTTTCGTGAAGATTAACGGTTTTTTGTGAGAGACGTGTTGGCTTTTGGGATCCGTTCACTCGTGAACGTTATTTTTCGTGTCAAAAATTTTCAAAAATCCCAAAAATATTTGAAAAATCATAAAAAGCATTTCTTTTTCAAAGTTTTGCACCAAAAATATTCTTCTTGCTTATCTATTTTTCTTTATGGATTCTTATGTCCATTGCGTCGGGTGTGGGAGACGATTATACGGGAACGACTCATGTCAATGGTGTACATGCGAGCAATGCGGAAAAGACCTTCCTCCTATTTCAGTCGATTCACAATTGGGATTTTGTCCATCTTGCAACTTGACTAATTCGTCATTTTCTAATCCACCTCCTATCCCCCTTGCATATATTGTGGAAGCGATTCTCATTGGCATGTTTCGTGTCCAATTCGATACCCGCCTCATGGCGAGTAAGAACTGGGTTACAATTATGACAATGGTAATAGCTATCTACAAGAAGCACCAGGTTTTTCTACATACCCATGTTGCCAAAATTATGGGGGCCCTCACGATACTTCTTATTGTCAGCCAATGAATTATTATGAGCCAAATCCGTGTCCTCATTTTTCTTCACCGATGGATTATTATGAACCAAATCCGTGTTATAATTCTTCTCAAACGATGACTTACTATGAGCCACATCCGTGCTATAATTCTGGTTTTCATAACTGTGAGCCCCCACACCCCAACCTCAATCATCAATCCTCTTAGAGAATTCGTATTTCCCAACACCTCACTACTCTGAATGAAGAAAGACAAGCCATTCTTTGGAAACTTCATGACGGCTTAATTCAACTGACTGAGGCATTGAAGGAACAAAAGCGACAGCAACAAGATCGACAGCAACAAGAGCAAGGTCTACACTCTCGATGATGATGAAGACGATGATGTCTACGCTCTCGACCGATCTATTGAAGTTGCTACTCCTACTCTCGATATTCCTAATGCGTCTAAGGATGATGATTCATTGAGTGAGATTAGTGATTTTAGTCTCGATAAATTCTTTGATGATGAGGTTTGTGACATACCGACTGCTATGGAGTTTGAGGACGACGCTGCTCTTACAGAAGCGGTCGATCCTAATGATGACGATTTTTCTCCACGCTATGAGAATTTCACTTTTGAAATTTCTCAAACTCCATCGGGCGATGACGATTTATTCTCTCCGGCTTACGAGAAGATCACCAATGAACTTGCTCTTGAAGATGAGGTGGAAGACGTGATTCTCCGCGACAGATTACGGAAAGTGCATCTTCTTATTGCTCAAATCGAAGAGTTGACTTCTCCTCCTCTTTCCGAGTCTTTACCTCCATCTATTCCTCCCGTTGAAGATAATGACCCATTGCTGGAAGAAATCGACATTCACTCAATACCTCCGGGTATTGATGATGATGACATGGAGAGGGATATTATTTTTGATAATTTGCTGCAGGAAGGTATTGTCCCAAGTCCCCCTCCCGATCACCTTTCATCCTCCCCTTTAGCCACTATTACGGAGGATGAGTGCTTTGACCCGGGAGGTGACATTCACTATTTCATGATTGATAATATTACGGCTTTGCCGAGTGCTCAACATCCATTGTCTTTGGGGGATGACAATGTGCTTACTTTACCCACCCCACCTCCCGTGGATCTCGATTTCACATACTTTTCGTATGTTGAAAGAACCTTTCTCCCATTCAAGACTTATCCCCCCGCCTCTCCTTTGTTGATGTCCACCGGGAACGAGGACAAGGTCTTTGATCCCGGTATTACATTCGAGGCTTCCCCATGGACCCATTAATTCGAGGACGAGTCAGGCTCGTGACTCGGTTAATATCAACAAGCGCTCTTCGGGAGGCAACCTGATTATCTATCTTTACTTGTTTTCACCATAAGTGTAGGGGGAGCCCCGTTGGTGTTTCTTGCTTTCTTTCTTATCATGTGCAGGGATTAGAGCTTCAAAGACACACTCTTGATGACTTTTGACGACCCGTGATTCCGAGTTTCCGTCTTCCCGGTTCTATCCTAAACTCTTTTCGATTCACTATTTTATATTTCTCAATATTAAAATAGGAATCTCTTTAGTTGTCTTTTCCTTAACGAGATTTAAACAAAGTGCACAATGTCCTAAGTGTAGGGGAGTTTACTCCCACATGCTTAAACATTGAGGACAATGTTTATATTAAGTGTAGGGGGGACTTCTATCGAAGTTAAGTGGCCTTTTCCTTGTATTTGTCCTCATTTTAACCGGAAAATCAATTTTTCGACATTTTTCAAAATTTTTGATCTAATTTGGCCTAGTAGTTTTACCTTTGTATAGTTATTTTCTTTCTTTACTAGAATAAATTTTAATAAAGTGGTTTTAATTTTCAATGTTGTGAATCTTTTGACTCAACCCGAGTTTACTTATCTAATTTTACTCTAGCTAGTATCCTTAACGTGTTTAAGTCAAGTTTTGCTAGGCTTTTATATAGGAAGCTTTAAAACGCGAAAGTCTTAACTCTCACGGGTTAAGAACAAGAACTTTTCGCAAGTTCCTATAATTGATCCTAGAGAGTTGTTTATCAAAGGAACTTTAAAATGCGAATTCTAAACTTGAAAGAGTCTAAGAATTTGCAAGATCCTATAGGCGACTCGAAAACCCAAAACTTTGATTTAATAGGCTTAGCATCCACGAGTCTCATTCCTTGAGATTTTAAATTATGGAGAACGAGAGATGATAGAGTCAATTATAAGTTTGGTATTCTTTCGCGAATTTATGTGAGTTAATTATGATCCTATTCTCCCATCGCTTGCTAATAATTTAATCTGCAATAAATAAGGTTGTACGATTTGAAAAGTTACTTAGCTTCTAGCCCAAGATCGTTTAAAAGTTGCTTGGTATGGATTAGAGTTCATAGCCAAGGCATAACTTATTGAAGCGGGATGCAAAGATTGGCGAGTCCAAAAAGGTCCTAACAAGGCATGAGGACTACATTTTGTTGCTAAAGATCCAAAGTGATGTGAAGAATCATTTATCAAAGATCAATATGAAGGATCGAGACACACGACGAAAAGCAAATACTCCCGTAAAGATCATGGAGAAATCTATCCAAAAACGCCCTGAAAAGGTATGAGGATAAATAGATCCAAGTCCTAAAAGGAGGTGGATCGTTGTATATCAAAATCCCAAATAAAGATTGGAGAAAAATGAAGAAGTCGTGGTCCAAGTATGAAGAATCTCTCAAAACTTCAAGTGAAGAAAATCCTATAATGAAGAGAACACCATTATTTCAAGAACGTCTCTCAAAGATTTTAAGTATGAAGTCGCTTCCAAATATCGGTCCGAGAAAGGTCTCAAATCGCGAAGCGAGTTATGCCAAGATATGAACTTTATGAGGTCCCGAGAAGCAGTTTTAAAAGATTTTGTCCTTTAGCTAACTATTGATTAAATCGTCCCACTTTATTTTTAGCCTAAATAACTATCGAAATAAGTCAACAATGCATCCTCGTGATCATTTAAGACAACAATAAAATAAAAGAGATACGCCTAGGAATAAGGGAGTCTAAGTAAATAATTGGCCCACATGAGTTCGTGGTAGTTTGCTAATAATATCAATGATCTCGTTTTTAAGCTTGGTTTGGAGAAAGTGAAAACTTGAGGATGATGATCATTCATGACATTTCCAAAACCCTAAGGTATGTCTTTGACTTCTTTACTTACTTTCTTCCTTTGAATGTTTGTAATTTTCTATCTCTTTAATAAAGGCCAATATGGAATGATTATGATGAAAAGTGTAAATCGTGCTTTGTAACTAATGCATTGCATGAGGACATTGCAACGGTCAAGTGTAGGGGATTTTATAGGTGTGAAAACACCCATCCTTTTACCACTTAATTACAATAATAACCAAGCCAAAACGTGTATTTTATGTCGTAAATGTCGGAATTATGCGTGGTTTGTGTTTTTGTTGTGATTTAGGACGAAAATGTGAAAAGTGGAGAAAACACGGGCATTCACGGGCTTTTATCGAAGAAAAAGACAAAAGACGAAGTCAAGAAATCAAGAGTGCAAAAAGAACGGAAGTCCAAGACCAATTCTGAAGATTTATCGAAGAAAAAGTCAAAAGACGGAAGTTTACTAAAAGCCAAAGAACTCAAGTCTCATTTATGAAGAAATTTCAAGAGGAGTTTAAAGAAATCCCGAGACAAAGTCATTAAAGTCGAAGAACTAAGAATATTAAGGACTTAATGATGCAATTAAAGAAAGAAGAAAGAGGGGACGAAGCTTCCTTCCACTAATCCTCCTCCTCCCTTATAAATAGATTTCATTTCATGTCATTTCATTTTGTTGGCTAGTTTGACAAACTATGCTCTTCCATTTTAATTTTTGCACCTTAATTACTTGCACATTTAATTATCTTGTCATGCACCTTTAATTCCTTTAATTCCAAGTAAGTTACTTTTATGTTTATTGAATCTTTATCTTTATGGTTAATCTTTCATCTTCATTTCTTGTTTGGATTTAATCTTTGTGTTTGTGTTCTTGAGTTTCATAGTCTTGATCAAGTGGGTTTTAATTATTTTGATTATGATTGGTAGTTTGGTTGATTTGTTTTGATTGGTTATCATTAGTAGATGTTTGTTAGTTATTTTGGTTTAATCTTTAAGTTGATTTTGGTTATTCTTGATCAGATTCGTATTCCCTTTTCTTTCCCCTGTTCTTCGTTCATGCTTACTGTTGTTGCCCAGATTATTTCGAACCAGCATTACGTTCCGAATGAAGGGATTTTAGGCAATGTTCCGGATCAGTCTGTTCATCTGGAATAATCAATATTCCGGATGAAGGATATATTCCGGATGAATCATCAAAGTTCTGAATGAAGCTGTCTTAATTTTTATTCCGAATCAATGTTTTCTAGTAATTATTCCGAATCAGTGTTTTTCATTTTATTATTCCGAATCAGTATTTTTGTTCCGAATCAGTGAATGTTCCGAATGAGCTTTCTAGTTTAATTATTCTGAATCAGTATAAATGTTCCGAATCAGTGAATGTTCCGAATGAAGCATTTTGTTTAATTTATTCCGGATGAAGCCGTATGTTCCGAATGAACCACTTTGTTCCGAATAAAGGTTTTTATTCCGAATAAAGGATATTGTTCTGAATGAAGGAATTTGTTCCGAATGAACGTTTTTATTCCGGATGAAGGATTTTCTCATTTTTGTGATTTTTTTTATATTTAGTTTTAAAACTTTACTTTTCCCGCCTTTTTACTTGGTCGCACTTTTACTTGTATTCCTTTTAGTTTGAGTTTAAGTTTAAGTTTGTCTTCTTTACTTTATTTGCCTTTTAATTTCTCGTCATTTACTTCTCGCCAAGTTTTTATCTTTCAGTATTTCTTTTTACAGTCTTTACTTTATTTTTATTGTTTCAAGTCTTTATTTTAATTAGTGTAGACATCGACAACCATTCTATTTCTTTTCTACCAAGAACAACTGAGTCGCACTTTGAACCGGAAATCAATTCGAGAAGATACCGAGAAACGAACTTTCAACCTAGCAAAATCTCTACATTAAAATGGCGCCGCTGCCGACTCTTTTCGTGAAGATTAACGGTTTTTTGTGAGAGACGCGTTGGCTTTTGGGATCCGTTCACTCGTGAACGTTATTTTTCGGGTCAAAATTTTTCAAAAATCCCAAAAACATTTGAAAAATCATAAAAAGCATTTCTTTTTCAAAGTTTTGCACCAAAAATATTCTTCTTGCTTATCTATTTTTCTTTATGGATTCTTATGTCCATTGAGTCGGGTGTGGGAGACGATTATACGGGAACGACTCATGTCAATGGTGTACATGCGAGCAATGCGGAAAAGACCTTCCTCCTATTTCAATCGATTCACAATTGGGATTTTGTCCATCGTGCAACTTGACTAATTCGTCCTTTTCTAATCCACCTCCTATCCCCCCTTGCATATATTATGGAAGCGTTTCTCATTGGCATGTTTCGTGTCCAATTAGATACCCGCCTCATGGCGAGCAAGAACTGGGTTACAATTATGACAATGGTAATAGCTATCTACAAGAAGCACCGGGTTTTTCTACATACCCATGTTGCCAAAATTATGGGGGCCCTCACGATACTTCTTATTGTCAGCAAATGAATTATTATGAGCCAAATCCGTGCCCTCATTTTTCTTCATCGATGGATTATTATGAACCAAATCCGTGTTATAATTCTTCTCAACGGATGACTTACTATGAGCCACATCCGTGCTATAATTCTGGTTTTCATAACTGTGAGCCCCCACATCCCAACCTCAATCATCAATCCTCTCAGAGAATTCGTATTGCCCAACACCTCACTACTCTGAATGAAGAAAGACAATCCATTCTTTGGAAACTTCATGACGGCTTAATTCAACTGACCGAGGCATTGAAGGAACAAAAGCGACAGCAACAAGATCGACAGCAACAAGAGCAAGTATCTAATCTTAGTGATTATAACCCTCCTCTTGTGCGTCAGTACTATTATGATGATGATGACGACGATGATGTCTACGCTCTCGACCCATCTATTGAAGTTGCTACTCCTACTCTTGATATTCCTAATGCGTCTAAGGATGATGATTCATTGAGTGAGATTAGTGATTTTGGTCTCGATAAATTCTTTGATGATGAGGTTTGTGACATACCGACTGCTATGGAGTTTGAGGACGACGCTGCTCTTACAGAAACGGTCGATCCTAATGATGACGATTTTTCTCCACGCTATGAGAATTTCACTTTTGAAATTTCTCAATCTCCACCGGGCGATGCGGGCGATGACGATTTATTCTCTCCGGCTTACGAGAAGTTCACCAATGAACTTGCTCTTGAACATGAGGTGGAAGACGTGATTCTTCGCGACAGATTACAGAAAGTGCATCTTCTTATTGCTCAAATCGAAGAGTTGACTTCTTCTCCTCTTTCTGAGTCTTTACCTCCATCTATTCCTCCCGTTGAATATAATGACCCATTGCTGGAAAAAATCGACATTCACTCAATACCTCCGGGTTTTGATGATGATGACATGGAGGGGGATATTATTTTTGATCAATTTGCTAGAGTCATGGCTAAGTACGGTGTCAATCACCGTCTTTCCACCGCTTATCATCCTCAAACTAATGGTCAAGCCGAGATATCTAACCGTGGATTGAAGCGAATTCTTGAGCGTACTGTGGGAGAGCATCGTGCCTCGTGGGCCGATAAGTTAGACGATGCTTTGTGGGCTTTCCGTACCGCATATAAGACCCCGATTGGTTGTACACCTTATCGTCTTGTGTACGGGAAGGCATGCCACCTCCCTATCGAGCTGGAACATAAGGCATACTGGGCCTTGAAGTGGGCCAATTTCGACATCAACAAAGCCGACGATCTTCGGAAGATTCAACTCAATGAGCTAAATGAACTAAGGAATCAAGCTTATGAGAACTCATTGATCTACAAGGAGAAGACCAAGATCATCCATGATGCTAGGAATAAGAACCGAGAGTTCCACGTTGGTGATCAAGTTTTACCCTTTAACTCTCGGTTGAAGATCTTCTCGGGCAAGCTGAAGAGCCGTTGGTCTGGTCCATTCATCATCGCCAAAGTCTTCCCATATGGCACCATTGAGCTTTCTCAGCCAAATGGGCCCAATTTTAAAGTGAATGGCCATCGCGTGAAGCTGTACTTTTGTGAGGACATCTCTCATGAGATGATTCCATCCCTCACCACGTTTCCCTTGAATTAAGTTCTGGGTCGAGTCAGGCTCGTGACTCGGTTAACAAAAACAAGCGCTTCTCGGGAGGCAACCCGTTGATCTATCCTTTACCGTTTTCATAATAAGTGTAGGGGGAGCCCCGTATGTGTTTGTTGTCTTGTTTCTTATTCTGTGCAGGGATTAAAGCTTCAAATAGCACTTTTGATGACATTTAACGAACCGTGATCCCGTGTACCCGTCTTCCTGGTTCTATCCTAATCTATCGTGATTCAATATTTCATATCTTATATGTTCACATTGAAATCACTATAGTTGTCCTTTCCTTAGCAAGATTTAAACAAAGTGCACAATGTCCTAAGTGTAGGGGAGTTTACTCCCACATGCTTAAACATTAAGGACAATGTTTACATCAAGTGTAGGGGGACTTCTATCGAAGTAAGTGGGCTTTTCCATTAATTTGTCCTCATTTTAACCAGAAAATTGGATTTTTCGACATTTTTCAAAATTTTTAATCTATCTTGGCCTAGTTGTATAGTAGTATTTTCCTTTGTTAGCGTTATTTACTTTCTTTGCTAAAAATAAAGTTTAATAAAGTGGTTTCAAATTTTTCAAAGTCATGAATCTTTTGACTCAACCCGAGTTTACTTATCCAAGTTTACTCTAGCTAGAATTCTTAACGTGTTTAAGTCAAGTTTTTCTAGGCTTTTATATAGGGAACTTTAAAACGCGAAAGTCTTAACTTTCACGGGTTAAGAACAAGAACTTTTCGCAAGTTCCTATAATTGATCCTAGAAATTCGTTTATCAAGGGAACTTTAAAATGCGAATTCTAAACTTGAAAGAGTCTAAGAATTTGCAAGATCCTATAGATGACTTGAAAAGCCAAAACTTTGATTTAATTGGCTAAGCATCCACGAGTCTCATTCCTTGAGATTTTAAATTGTGGAGAACGAGAGATGATAGATTCAATTATAAGTTTGGTATTCTTTCATGAATTTATGTGAGTTGATTATAAGCTTTTTCTCCCATCGTTTGCTAATAAATTTTATCTGCAATAAATAAGGTTGTACGATTTGAAAAGTTACTTAGCTTCTAGCACAAGATCGTTTAAAAGTTGCTCGGTATTAATTAGAGTTCATAGCCAAGGCATAACTTATTGAAGCGGGATGCGAAGATTGGCGAGTCCGAAAAGGCCCTAACATGGCATGAGGGCTAAATTTTGTTGCTAAAGATCCCAAATGATGTGAAGAATCATTTATCAAAAATCAATATGAAGGATCGAGACACACGACGAAAAGCAAATACTCCCCTAAAGATAATGGAGAAGTCTATCCGAAAAGGCCCTAACAAGGTATGAGGATAAATAGATCCAAGTCCTAAAAGGAGGCGGATCGTTGTATATCAAAGTCCAAAATAAAGATTGGAGAAAAATGAAGAAGTCGTGGTCCAAGTATGAAGAATCTCTCAAAAACTTTAAGTGAAGAAATTCCTATTATGAAGAGAAGACCATAATTTCAAGAACGTCTCTCAAGATTTGAAGTATGAAGTCGCTGCCAAATATCGGTCCGAGAAAGGTCTCAAATCGTGAAGCGAGTTATGCCAAGATATGAACTTTAAGAGGTCCCGAGAAGCAGTTTTAAAAGATTTTGTCCTTTAGCTAACTATTGATTAAATCGTCCCACTTTATTTTTAGCCTGAATAACTACGAAATAAGTCAAACAATGCATCCTCGTGATCATTCAAGACAAAATTAAAATATAAGAGATACACCTAGGAATAAGGGAGTCTAAGTAAATAATTGGGCCACATGAGTTCGTGTTAGTTTTCTAACTTATAATAACAATGATCTCGTTTTTAAGCTTGGTATGGGGAACGTGAAACTTGAGGATGATAAACATTCATGACAACCAAAAATTTAATGTAAGTCTTTGATTTCTTTACTTGTTTCGTATATATTTCTATCTTTCTAATAAAGGCCAAGGTGGATTATTTATTATGAAAAATGTAAACCGAGCTTTGAAATTAATGCATTGCATGAGGGCATTTCAATGGTCAAGTGTAGGGGATTTAATAAGTGTGAAAACACTTATCCTTTTACCACTTATTTCCAATAATAACAAGACCGAAACGTGTATTTTATGTCGTAAAAGTCGGAATTATGCGTGGTTTGTGTTTTTATTGTGTTTTAGGACCAAAAGATGAAAAAGGAAGAAAACATGGGCTATCACGGGCTTTTATCGAAGAAAAAGACAAAAGACGAAGTCAAAAGACCGAGAATGCAAAAAGAACGGAAGTCCAAGGCCTATTATTAAGATTTATCGAAGAAAAAGTCTAAGGACGGAAGTTTAATGAAGTCGAAGAACTCAAGTCTAATTTTAGAAGAAAATTATAAGACAAGTTCAACTTATATCGACAAATCTCGAGACGACGTCGAGAAAGACAAAGAAATTAAATCGAGTCGAGACGAGAAGAAAGAAAGAAGAAAGCTTAAACACTTAACCTCCCCACCTCCTATAAATACCCTCCTAATATGTCATTAGGAGGGTGTTAGTTGTTAGTTAGTTTGTAGTTAATTTTTAGTTTTTATTAAGTGAGTTTTCATTTTCTCTCTAGTTTTTCTTTCAAGCTTATTAAATCTTTACTTTAATCTTGTAATGTTTTGATATTAATCTTTAATCAAATCAAGCTTATATCTTAATTCTTATTCTTCCTTTCTAAATAATCTATGGTTTTGCTTTGATAATCATGTAGTAGATGTGATTTTGTTGATTTTGGTGTGTTTGGCTTATTGATAATAAGTTGATTTTGTTAAGTTTAATTATTTTATAAAAAGTGCTTTTTGATTTCTAGCTTATTTAGTGTTTAAAAGTTTTTAAATTTTAGCTTATTCACCTTTTTCTAAAATCATTTTGGTTTAGCTTTTGGTAAGTGCTTATTGGTTTTTAGCTCAATTTTGCTTATTGGCATCTTTTTCTTATTCGGAATTTTTTCTTTGCTCAGCTTTCATTTCGGAAAAGAGGCATAACCCTCTTTTTCCGGATAAGGGTCATAAATCCCTTATTCCGGATAAGCCCATTTATTTCCTTTTTCCGGATAAGTATCCGGAACATATTCCGGATAAGCATACTAAGTCAAGTTTTTCCGGATAAGAATTTTATTTCATTGCGGATAAGCTCTCGGTCTGGTAATCCGGATAAGCCTCCTGTACATTCCGGATAAACTGTTCGAATATTAATCCGGATATACATTCCGGATAACGTTCCGGATAAACCTAAGAAGAATTATTCCGGACAAGCCACACTTCACGTATTCCGGATAAGCATCAGATTGTGTTTTGTGGATAAGGGTGACGAGTTGTATTCCGGATAAGGATGAGATAATTTTTCCGGATAAGCCTCATTATTTTCTTTTTCCGGATAATGGTCAGCAAACCATATTCCGGATAAGCATCCCAAGTTATTCCGGATAGCCATCAGAAGCAAGATTCCGGATAAGCATCACAAGTTTATTCCAGATAAACATCATTCCGGATAAGGGTTGGTTATTTCCTGTTTTTTAATTTAAACTTTATTTTTCCCGCCTTTTTACTTAGCTTTATTCTAACTTGTCTTGTTTTAGTTTAAAACTTTTAAGTTCACATTTTTATAAGTTTTAATCATTTATTTTTCAATTTTTAAAGTCTTTGATTTTTAGTCTAAATATTTTCAAGCTTTCATTTTTACTTATTTACTCAACGACATTTTCATTTTTAGATTAAATTAGATAATCAAACCTTTTTATTTTCCACCAAGAACGACTGAGTCGCACTTTCTACTAGTAATCAATTCGAAAAGATCGTAAGATGACTCTTTTTATACTTGGCTAAAACCTTGTATTACACAATCAGCCAAGTCATATTTTTTAAGTAGATCCTTAACATATTTTTCTTGACAAATTGAAATTCCCTTAGGACATTGTTTAATTTGAAAACCCAAAAGTAAGTTAATTCACTCATCATACTCACCTCATATTTCTTGGTCATCAGTTTAGCAAAACGTTTACTAAGATTAACATTAGTTGACCCAAAGATGATATCATCCACATAAATCTACACAATGATGAAATCACTCTTATCCTTGAAGGTAAAGAGTGTTTTATCAATAGAACCCCTGACAAATTTATTATCTGTTAAAAAATTAGACATAGTTTCATACCATGCCCTTGGAGCTTGTTTCAACCCATACATTGCTTTGTGTAGTCTGTACACATGATTGAGAAACTCCTGTTCTCGAATCCTTCATGATGTTCAAGATACACTTCCTCGGCCAAATCTCCATTGAGGAAGGCACTCTTAACATCCATCTGATACACAGTGAAGTTCATATATGCAGCATAAGCAAGGAAGATTCTGATATCTTCAAGTCTTGCCACAGGTGCAAAAGTTTCATCGTAATCAATCCCTTCAGTCTGTGTATACCCCTGTGCAACCAGTCTAGCCGTGTTTCTGATGATGTTTCTGATTTCATCCCTCTTGTTTCTATAAATCCATCTAGTTCCTGTGATGTTCTTACCAGGTGGAGCTGGCAGTAGAGTCCATACCTTGTTCCTTTTGAACTGATTGATCTTCTTGCATAGCAGCTAGCCAACCATCTTCTATAAGAGCATCAGCTACCCTCTTAGGTTTAATTTGTGAGAGAAATTCAGCGAAAATACATTCATTGGCTGAGGCTAATTCAGAGTCATGAATTCGCTGTCTAGTAGTAACCCCTGCATTAGGTTCCCCAACAATGTTGACAAGAAGAATGTGCTGATCTCTTGACCATTTGGTTGGGGAGCTGGGGAATCATAGACATGGACAGTTATGGAGGTAGCTAGCACTATTTGAGTTTCATCCTGCTGAGTAGGAGGACTATCTTCAAAGATGACCTCAGTATCTGTGTCAACTTCAACTATATCAAGGGGTACAAATTCATTGTCAACAGGAGAGTCTTCAGGAATTTGAAGAATAGGTGAGTCATCTTCAGCTGATGTGGAACAAGGAATATAGGAAGGTTGTGGTTCTTCTTCATTAACTCCCTGAGAAGAGGGAACTTCAATGTTGTGTGTTGACAGCGGGTCAAATGCAGGAACATAAGGAGTGAGGGTGTTGGTGAGATGATGACAGGGAGGTCTTGGTTCTGAGAATTCATCACTTGGAAAAGATCTGTTTTCATTAAAATCAATTTCATCACCCTCTGTTCCTGATCTCTGTATGACGTCATCATCTTCATTGAATCTGACATGAAAGGTTTCTTCTACTTCTTATCTTCTAGTGTTGAATACTCTGAAGGCCTTGGCAGTTGGAGAGTATCCTAAGACGAAACCATCATCAGCCTTTTCATCAAATTTTCCAAGTTTATCCCTGTAGTTATAAATGAACACAGGGCATCCAAAAACATGGAAATAGCTGACATCTGGAGCTCTATTTCTGAAAACTTCATAGGAATTTTTTCCATGTCTCTTGATAATGATTGATCTATTCTGAGTGTAGCATGCAGTGTGAACAGCTTCTCCCCAAAATTGCTTTGGTAAAGCTGCACCATTTAACATAGTTCTGGCTGCTTCAATCAGAGTCCTATTTCTTCTTTCAGCCACACCATTTTGTTCAGGGGTGCCAGCTGAAGAGAAGTTTTATGATATTCCTTTTTCATCACAAAAGAATTCAAGTTGTTGATTCTTAAATTCAGTACCATTATCACTTCTTAGAGCCTTTACTCTAACATCATTAATGTTTTCAACCTGTCTGATGAAGGAAATGATAGTATCAGTTGCATCACTTTTCCTTCTGAGGAAGAAAACCCATGTATACCTGGAAAATTCATCAACAATGACCAAGGTATATTTGTTGTGATTGATGGTCTGAGGTTTGACAGGCCCAAACAAATCCATGTGAAGGAGATGTAAGCACTTGTCAATAGAGAATGATTGCCTGGTCTTAAAAGAAGACCTGTGATGCTTTCCCTTGACACAAGCTGAACACGTCTTGTCTTTAGAAAAGTCACTGAAGGTAGGCCAGCAACCAGGTTTTGTGTGGCTATCTTGTTGATGTTTTTGAAGTTGAGATGAGACATTCTTTTGTGCCACAGCCAATTGACACTTTCAGAGGCTTTGGCAAGAAAACAGTTGGAGCTGTCTTTAGAGCAAGTTGCCATATTGATGACATACACAGCTCTTCTTCTAGGTGCAATAAGCACCACATCATTGTTCTTGTTGAATATGGTTCCCTGAGTCTTGGTAAACAAAACCTTGTAGTCAGCATCACACAATTAGCTGATGCTGATAAGATTGTGCTTAAGACCATTCACATATGCAACCCTTGTAAACGTTATCCCATTATAGTTAACTGAGTCGTATCCCTCTGTGTTGCCTGAAGAATTATCCCCAAACACCACTTTAGGACCTGGCTCCTTTGAGTATCTGTGCAGGTATTGTCGAATCCTTGTCATGTGTCTAGAACAGCCACTGTCTAGATACCATACTGATTCCTTAAGATGATTCTGCACAGATACATAGAAACAAGTTAGTTCCTATGGTGAACACACTTTCCAGTGGGTTCCCTAAATTGCTGATTAGCAACTCTTGAGTTCCTGTAGAACTTTTGACGATGTGAAGGACAGTTGGCTGTCTCATGTGTGAACCTTCCACATATATCACATACTGGAAAGTCACTGCACTCATCTGAGTCATGGTCTATAAATCCACAAAATTTACAAGGAGGGTAAGGTCTGTAGTTACCTAATGGTCTCCTAGAAGCCTGTTGTCTTTCCCTAGAAGGTGTCTGAGATCTCTTAACAGTCATTTGTCTATCATGATCTATGGTCATGTGATGAGAGTTTTTACATACATTACAGTAAGGTTTGACTATCCTTTCACCTTTGGGTTCTCCTAGAATAGACTTAGGTTCATAGGAAGTAGAGCATTCAGCGGAAGGCTTAATACGTAGTTTCAAGAGTTCTACTTCTTTCATTAATGACAACAGGCGTTCTTAAGTTGAGGAATCAAGTTTGTTCACAGATTTTGTTGAGACAGGCTTAAAGGCAACTTGCTTAACAGATTGTTTAGCTGGTACAGCAAACACCTTAGCTGGTGGTTTCTCAACATCTGTTTTGGGTTCAGCCTTAGCTCCTCTAGAAGAGCTGCTGGGTTCAACTCCTGAGAGTTTAGGTAAAGGTGGTAAATCAACCACATCATCAGAGATAGGTACATCTGTCAAGAAGGGGTCTGACACATGTATAGTCTCTGTTGATTTGAAAACAATCTCTTTGGGTTTAACAAGAGTTTTCAATTTGTTTTTCTTAGAAGAGATATCCCTTTTTATGTCAGCAGGAAGTTCATCATTAAGCAATTCATCTATAGTGAACCTACTGCACAACCATTTTTCTATAATCTTATTTAATTCAGATAATTGATCATTTCAGGCACTGTTCTTTAAGGTTAACCTATTAACTTCATTTTCAAGAGATATCTTTTCAGAATTAACATGTTTAAGAGTTTCACATTCAGCCCTAGCAGTTAACAGTTCATGTTTAACAGAGTGAAACATATCAAGCAGGTTCTTTCTTTGTTCCTCAACAAAGGGTAAATCAACAATGGTGTAATCAAGGACATATTTGCGTTCATCACTTTCAGACATAGAGAGAAGTTTGTGTACCTTTTTCATTGCGATGTCAACCCATTGTCCTGATCTTGCATCTCCTTTCCCAACAGCTGGTTCATCCTCAGCTATTGCCATAAATGCCCTGACTCTTGTAGTATCTTCTTCATCCGAAGTCAGCGGCTCATCATTCCAGTCATATGCTTCAGCTACCAACCCTTTCTCTGTCTTCTCCCTCCCCCTTCTTCTTAGACAGAGCTTAAAGCTTCAAATTCATCTGTTCCAACTCAGCTTTAAGTGCCTTGTACTTGTTCTTGTAATCCTTCTTCTCATTGTCAAAGGAGTTGAATTGGTGGGATGAGTTGTTATGTTGTGATTTGAACTTGTACGGTTTGGTGGAAGATGATGGATAAGAAGGTGAGGATGTCTTTGTGGAAGGACAGTCTTTTTGAAAGTGTCCAAGTTTTTCACATGCAAAGCAAGTTTCTTTTGATTTGTCGGTTTGTTTGCTAGTTGATCCTACTCTCCCTGATCTTTTGTAGAATCTCCTTTGATTAGCTAGCAAGGCTCTTTCATGAAACTCAGCATTGAGGTCTGTCATGAACTCTTGGCTGATGTGTGTGTCTTCTTCAACATCAGAGTCGCTGTCATGAAAGTATTAGGTGGAAATCAAGGCTTTGGATGTTGTTCCCTGAACCACAAATCTTTCAGTCTCTGATTTGTATATGGTATCAATCAGCCCTTCTTCATAATTGTACTTTCCATATAGCTGAGCCAAGGTGTCATTCTTGATGGAGTTATTAGCTCTCTGAGTCTGATTCATACTCAGCCATTTTCTAGGAAGGCTGTTGACAAATGTGGAATTTACTTCAGCTTGAGCAATGGTGACGTCATTCATAGCAAGGTCGTTGAGAAGAATTTTCAGCCTTGTATACGTTTGTTGAACCTTTTCACCTTCAAGGGCCTTGAAAGCATTGAACTGAAGCCTGAGTGCCTGAATCTTGGTTTCTCTTGTTTCAGAGGGTCCTTCATGACCGAGGATAAGGTCTGTTATAAGTTGTTTGGCTGTAGGGCATTGAATCACAGACTTCATGATGTGTTTTGGGAGACAGTATATGATGATGCTCTTGAGACGTTTATCTTGGTTTGCCAATTTCCTATCAGCTGGATTCCACTGCTTGAGAGGTTTGGGAAGAGGATTCTCATCAGTAGAGGTAAGCGCCATGGGAACATAAGGTCCATTTTCTAGAATTTATAGAATAAATGGTTCAAGTCCGTCGAGATATACGAGGAATTGACTCTTCCAACTTGCAAAATCATCTTCATCAAAGACTAGTACGTTGGTGACATGAGATCCGCCACTTGAGTCAAGAAGTTAAGGTAGATCATCTTCATTTTGAGGTGGAGGAGTAAATATTGGTGAGGATGGTGGTGGAGGAGTGTTGTTTCCAGAAGATGGTGGTGGTGGTGGAGGTGTATTGCTTGTTTCAGGCATGGTGGATCTTGATTATAAAACTTAGAACGATGTTTATGAAGGTTTTAATATCAAACACCGCTCTGATACCAATTGAAAGTCCCTAATCCAAGCGTGAAACAATAAACCAAGACAATCAACACACGTAATTCCTTTTCAAACGTAATACTTATTATTGTATAATAAGGGATTACAAGTGGTTATGGATAACACTGTTAGATGACAATGTGTTGTGCACAATTTGGACAAACAAAACTTAACTTATGAACACAGTCACAGCTATTTGGTTCAATAAGTTCTAAAGAGTTAATGTGTGTAAAGTATCAAAGTGAAAAACATTAACTCTAGGCTACATATCCTATTTATAGTGGTACGAGGTTGACTCCAAGTACTGGTTGATGGTGACTACACTAAATAGATACTTGTCAGACATCTGTCACAAGATGCTCTTCTATTCTTGGTAGTCTGCCACAATGCTTTGGGGAAACAGAGCTGACACAGTTTCCCTTTTCTTCATAGTCTCGTACATACTAAGGTATGTCCAAAGTGTACTGAGTGTTAACAGGGTATTGCCACCCTTGTTAACCCTCAACCCCTCAGAGTCCCTGATACATCTTGGCTATTATCCATCACAGCCTATGAGTATGTCTTCAAGTAATATTCGACTTCCTTGACAATGTCTCTGACATGGACTCCTCTAAGGTTGCTCACAGATACTTAGATCTCTGTGAGTCTTGCGATACTTGCCTGCCACCTAGGCACAGGTAAGTTAATATCAAACGACTAGATTTACGTTTAAATCTATGATACAGGGAATCTAACAAACTTAGATTCCCAACAAAGACCTTTAACGACTAAGATGACCTATTACATTCTTGTTCGACTATATAAAATATAGGGCTAACAATCTCCCCCAATGTATCGGTCATCTTTTAATACATAAGATGATTGAGTGAATACATTCTTGTGGAGGTGATCTTCCTTCTTAGGTCTTGTATCTTGGTCTTGATCTTGTTTGTAACGGCTTTGTTCCTTCATGCTTTTGTGATCTTTATCTTGAGCCTTTGTCATTTGACTTTTAGTGCTTGAGATCTTCAATCTATCATTGATAGTCTTCATCTTGTGCTCTTCTTGTAACACCCCCAGATTGGTCAAATGCAGCGGAATAATAGTTGGGGTGTTACTTGGGTGGATCGATAGCACATAGCATATAGAGCGATGATCATAAAGTCATTCAAATACATATTACATGAATTAATCGTACACATTGTATCTTGTTCAAAAGAAAACCACATTTATTGAAAAACAGAATTAAATATCCCAGCCCGATGGTCAACATGATGCTTTCCTATAATGCTGGAATCCAATGCATGAACCTGCTTACTTTCCTGAGAAAACATGAAAGTAAAATGTGGGGGTCAACACGAGGTTGGTGAATTCACAGGTTTAATTAAATAAAGTATTAATATGCAAAGCATCACGAAGGTAGCAGGACATCACAGCCCAATACTACAGTAGTTCCTACTGCCCTGTAATAGAAGCTAGACATGATTTTCAGTACGCCCATTGGGTCTATCCTGATGTATGTTTCCCTTAATCCGACAATGACATAAACCTGCTGCTCGGCCTAAGCATCACGTGACAGCTGATCACGACAGGCCGGGTGTTGTCAACACCCGAATAGTACTATCCATACATTTCGCGCTACACTATTAACTATTACAGTCCACGGGAATGGGGTAACAGTAGGCAATAAATTGTTGTTGTCTGTGCATGCTTGCATAAAAATAAAAGTTGGCATGTTTTCTCCCCCAGTTATAAAACAGTAAAGATGGGGCCATGAACTCACCTTAGTGATAATGTGGTAATGAGGATGATGTCACAGTATAGTCACGTACTGGAGAAATTACCTAAGTAATTTGAATGTCTCAGTGAATGTAGAAATAATTATGCATGACAATGGTGCATATGAAAAATGCATGATCACAGTTTATAGTTTGATATGTTGGCTTAATTTATTCTCAATAAATTAAGGATGTGTTGATATATATTGTTTTCAAAGAAATAATATATATTAATGTACGAGTTTATGTTTAAGGAAAAAGGTATAGTAAATTAAATAAATCCACATGTTTTATTTAATTTAAAATGGAGAATAAACTTTATACCTTATTATGATTTTAGGATTTCACAAAAGAGATGGTTAAACGATTTTGTTAATATCGTATAGTTGTAATTCAATATAAATAATCCGTTTATGATAACCCTTTTTAAATGATTAAGTTACACTTTTAAATAATGTATAGTTTAGAAATCGTATAAGTTTCATCCGTTAAAGTTATTTCATCGTTAGTCCTTGTTGGTTATCCCGTTTAATATAAACGCCCCTAGGGCTTGATAAACTTTCGGGAAATGGCAAAATACCCCCCTCCAATCCCACGGCATAAAATAAATGGGATTAGGGTTTGATTAAAGTTTCAAAAATGACACAAATGGTCCTTGTAGTTCATTAATACACACGGTTTGAATCTTGGTATCCTTTGAGTTTCAAAAACATCATAAATGACCCTTGTATTTTTATATAAGTCACGAAAATAATTAATATTTCTCTTGTTTCTCCAAAACTGGCCATAACTTTCGGGTCTTGACACAAATGGCCCAAAAATTACCCTTTTAAAATCAAACGGGCCAAGTGGCCCATTAAGGTCACGGTTAGCGTGTGTTTAGGCTTATTGGGCTTAAATGGCCCAACAAGGGTTACGGTACATTTTGTTTAGGTTTTACCAAAGTTAATAAATTTTACTAAGTAGTAAAAATTAGTAAATAATGTTTCTATTTTAATGTTACACTTTGGGTCCAAGTCCTTCACCAATTTACAAAACCGGCACAAAAGGTAACTCTTTTAAAATCAAACGGGCCAAAGTGGCCCATTAAGGTTTCGGTTTATTTTGTTTAGGTTTTTACCAAGTTAAATAAGTTTTACCGAGTTAAATAAATTATTACCGTATAGTAAAATAGTAATTAAGGTTAATATTTCCACTTTGGGTCCAATTCTTTCACCATGTTACAAAACCGGCACAAAAGTAATACTTATTTACCTTAATGGGCTACACGGCCCATTTAATATCCGGTTAGGGTAATAAGGTTGGGCTTGGTAAAAACCTTATGGTAACTTAGTAATTATCAAATTTCCACTAATGGGCTTAATATGGGCTTATATATCCGGCTTATATTTCTTATTACCACTAGGCTTATATTTTTATTCCCTAGCTTATATAGTTTCGGCTTATATTAAATTTACACATGGGCTTATATAACTTTTGGCTTATAAATATATTACTTCTAATCTTAGTGTTTTTGGAGGCTTATGGGCTTATTTTAGTGCTTTAAGTATTCGGCTTATTAGTGAGCTTATATTTCCAAGTTAGCTTATATTTTCCCTAAGGTAATATTCGGCTAAAATGATTTAAAGATTAGTTTGACTAGGGTGACATTTATAAGTTCATAACTAGCTTAATACATTCATTAGTACGCGGCTTATATTACTTTTTAAGGCAAGGGTAAATACTAACGCACCCATAGATTCATATATGCTTGTTTTTAAGGATTTAAGACGTAAGGTTCCCCAATCTTATTTATGCCGTGTGTTTATAAGTTACCTAGAGTGTGAGCATGAGCTTTTTACGTGTGCATGCACACTATCCTTATTATGTTTATCATGAAAATGCATGAAACGTGAAAGTGAATAAGGAAAATAGATGAGGAGTTCATGCTTACTTGTTTTGGCAAAATGTAGACGAAGAGAGATGAGAATGGGGCGGCTTATATAACACACGAGTCCTAGGAGTCTTCAATGCTTGATTTGGGTAGTAAATGAGATAGCTTGAGTTTAGTTTAGTCTAGGTGTTTTGTGAGAGTTCATCCGAGTGTTTTTGTGGTGAGGGAGAGTAATGAGTGTCTAGGTGATATTTATTCAAAATGAAGCAAGTGAGGAGTGGTGTGAGAGTGATACACGGCAAGAGGGAAGAAGTAGTAAGGTTTTGCTAGCTTGATTGGTACCATGAAAGTACTAATCTTAAATGTCCCAAAGATGTACAAGGTTTGTAGTGCTTACCGTGGCATGTTGAGGTTTCCAAGGAAAGAGGAAGTGTGTAGGTAATCATGGTTCAAGGTTTGTACAAATTTGGTGTATGGTGTGGGATGGTTACACGGCTCAAGACAAAGGAGCAAGAGGGATGTATCTTAGCTTCCTTAAATATCCTCTAAGTACATTCCTTAAATGCTAGTTTGTACACTTTACCCATTGTTCTAGTATAGCATAAACCATACCGGCGGTTTTGGTTAAGGTTTGGGAGGGAAAAATCAATTTTGAGTATTAAGTGTTTAAATAAAAGTTAAGTTATAAAAGTTGTAAGGTTTAAGTAAAATGTAATGTTAAGTTATAAAGGTTTGAGTGAGTTAAAATGTTTTAGTGAAAGAGGTTTGTTGTTATATATTTATATACGGGTATGAATGGGTTTGGGTTTGTTTTACTTATTAGTCGGGTTAAATAAGTGTCAAATGATTTAAGTTATAGTAATGTGAGTAAGCCCGGGTCTTAAGTGTTTTAATTATGTTTTAGTGCCTTTGGTGAAAGAATGGTCCCTAGGTAGTTATATTAGTACATTTATGTATAAAATATACTTATAGTATGATTTATTAAATGATCATATGTAAAAGTGATAGTTAGGGTTATCTGAAATCATTGACTGTAAAAATATATATATATATTATTTAAATTTACCAATGTTTATATGTTTATAAATAGGTAATCAGTCATAACTGTGATCATGATGTTATTCTTGGAGAAAAATCAGTGATATGTATGCAAGTGATCATATGTTTTCAAAAGACTCAAAGTCTTTCATATTAGGTCATTGTATGATTACTGAAATATAATCATATAAAT
This sequence comes from Glebionis coronaria, assembly GCA_025667525.1. Lineage (NCBI taxonomy): Eukaryota > Viridiplantae > Streptophyta > Magnoliopsida > Asterales > Asteraceae > Glebionis > Glebionis coronaria. The sequence goes on along the minus strand of CM046880.1, from coordinate 36,267,099 downwards.
GTAGTCACACTTTTGTGATAAAAATGCATAGTCACAATATAATTGTGATATGATTGCTGTAATATTAAGATGATGCATGCTTATGAAATGCATGGGATTGTTCAAATGATTCATGCAAAGAAAAGTGGTATAAAATATTTAGATATCATGAAGTGACGTACATAATGTTCACAAGTCAAAACCTGAAATTCTCAGGTTTTACAGCATAAACCCGTTATTTTAGCTTTGTCCTCAAAGCTTAAGGTGACGTCACTGCTTAGGTAAAAAGGTGTGGATACTTGGCTTTGAATGAATCTTCGTGTTCCCAAGTAAACTCAGGTCCTTTCCTAGAGTTCCATCGTATTTTAACTAACGGGATTTGGCTTCTCTTCAACCTCTTGACTTCTCTCTCCACAACTTCCACTGGTTCTTCTACAAATTGAAGTTTGTCATCGAAATGGACTCCGTCCAATGGCATTGCTAAGGGTTCATCTGAGTAGCACTTCTTCAAGTTTGAGACATGAAATGTAGGGTGAACTCGGCTTAACTGCTGAGGCAGTTCTAAGCGGTAGGCAACCTCTCCAATTCTAGCAATCACTTTGAAGGGTCCTACGTATCGTGGATTTAGCTTTCCTCGTTTCCCAAACCGTACAACACCCTTCCAAGGTGACACCTTTAGCATAACACGGTCACCTACGGCAAATTCCATAGGTTTATGTTTCCTATCAGCATAACTCTTCTGTCTATCCTGGGCAGCCTGAATTCGTTGTTTGATGAGGGTGATCTTCTCAGTGGTCTCTAGAATTAGCTCGGGTCCTGTTAGCTGAAATTCCCCCACTTCTGCCCAGCATACTGGTGAGCGACATTTGCGGCCATAGAGGGCCTCAAATGGTGCTGCCTTAATACTGGCATGGTAACTGTTGTTGTAGGAGAATTCTACCAATGGGATGTGCTCGACCCATCCTTTTCCAAAGTCGATCACACATGCCCTCAGCATGTCTTCTAGCGTTTGGATTGTTCGTTCACTCTGCCCGTCTGTCTGTGGATGATATGCGGTACTCATATCCAGGTTTGTTCCCAACGCTCTTTGAAAAGCCTTCCAAAAGTTTGATGTAAACCTGCCATCTCTATCACAGATGATTGAGACTGGTATTCCATGCCTTGTCACGACTTCCTTCAAGTATATCCTGGCTAATCTGCTTAGAGAATCATTTTCCCTGATGGGTAGGAAATGGGCGGATTTTGTGAGGCGGTCTACGATTACCCAGATTGTATCGTATCCGTGAGATGATGTAGGAAGTTTGGTGATAAAATCCATGGTGATATTATCCCATTTCCATTTTGGTATGTCGGGTTGAACAAGTAACCCTGATGGTCGTTGATGTTCGATTTTTACTTTAGCACAAGTCAGACATTTCTTCACATAGGTGGCAATGTCGGCTTTCATGTTCGGCCACCAGTATAATCTCTTCACATCTTGATACATCTTTTCAGATCCGGGGTGTATGGAGTATTTGGATTTATGGGATTCGTGCATGATTACGTTTCTTAAGTCTCCATAACAGGGTAGCCAACTTCTTCCATGTAGGCATAATGTTCCATCTGCTCTCGCTTCCAACTTTTCTTTGCTTAGGTCCGTCCTAAGCATTCCTCCTATGTCTTCTTTTCCGATGTTCTCGGGCTTTTGTGCTTGAAGTTGAGCCTCTAATATCTGTTTGAGTAGGTCCAAACTAATGGTCATGACTAGGGCTCGAACTCTCATGGGAGGATCAGTTCCCTTTCGGCTTAGTGCATCGGCAACTACATTTGCCTTGCCTGGGTGGTATTTGATGTCACAATCGTAGTCGCTGAGTAGTTCTATCCAACGACGTTGCCTCATATTTAATTCCTTCTGGTCTAGAATATGTTGCAAACTCTTGTGATCGGTGTGGACTGTGCATTTGGTACCGTACAGATAGTGCCTCCAGATTTTTAAGGCAAAGACCACGGATCCAAGCTCTAGATCATGGGTGGAGTAATTTTGCTCGTGCTTCTTCAGTTGCCTTGAAGCGTAAGCAATCACTTTCTGTCTCTGCATCAACACAGCTCCCAACCCTTTGTGTGATGCGTCACAGTAGACAACGAAGTCTTCGTTACCTTCTGGTAAAGATAGAATGGGTGCACTGCATAGCTTCTGCTTGATGGTCTGGAATGCAGCTTCTTCCTTTTCTCCCCATACAAACTTTATGCCTTTCTGAGTTAGTTTGGTCATTGGTTTAGCGATCTTGGAGAAGTCTTCGATAAAACGTCGGTAGTAACCGGCAAGTCCTAGGAATTGACGAATCTCCTTTGGGGATGTGGAGATGTCCAATCTTTCACGGATTCGACTTTCGCCGGATCAACTTGGATTCCCTTGTCGTCAATTACATGACCAAGAAAGTGTACTTTTGGGATCCAAAAATCGCACTTTGAGAATTTTGCATACAACTTTTCTTCTTTGAGCAACTTTAGCACTTGAGCTAGATGTTCTCCGTGTTCTTGCTCATTCTTGGAATAGATAAGGATGTCGTCAATAAACACTATTACGAACTTATCCAGGTAGGGTCTGCATACTCGGTTCATAAGATCCATGAATATGGCTGGTGCATTGGTCAGTCCAAATGGCATGACTTGGAACTCATAATGACCATATCGTGTCCTGAAAGCTGTTTTTGGTATGTCTTCTTCTCTGACCCTCAATTGGTGATACCCAGATCGTAGGTCGATCTTGGAGTATATACTTGATCCTTGAAGTTGATCAAATAGGTCATCGATTCGTGGTAACGGGTAGCGGTTTTTCACAGTTAACTTATTCAGTTCTCTGTAATCGATACACATTCGGAATGAACCGTCTTTCTTTTTGACAAATAACACTGGAGCTCCCCAAGGTGAGGAACTGGGTCTTATGAAGCCTTTGTCTGACAGTTCTTTGAGTTGTTCCGCGAGTTCTTTCATCTCGGTGGGTGCTAAACGGTAAGGTGCTTTAGCTACAGGTGCAGCTCCTGGCACCAAGTCTATTTGGAATTCCACTTGACGAGTCGGAGGTAATCCTGGCAAGTCGTTTGGAAAGACTTCGGGATAATCGCGGACGATGGGTACATCCTTGATCTGTTTCTCCTTAGGTTTCTCTTCCTGATCTGTTTTAGAAATATGTGCTAAAAAGATAGGGCATCCTTTTAGTAGATATTTCTGGGCTTGGGTGCACGAGATTACACTTAACCTAGTATCGGCTTTATCCGTATTTCCGTCTCCTCGGATAATTAGGTCTGTGCTTCCCCATGGGATGCGAACTAGTTTCTTGTCACACACAATGGTTGCATGGTACTTGGCTAACCAGTCCATACCAATGATGACGTCAAAACTACTTAGTTGAATGGGTATCAATTGAATATCAAATGGGTGGTTCTGAAAGTTTAGAGTACAGCCTCTTATGATGGTGTTTGTTTCTATGATTTTTCCGTCTGCTAGTTCAACTCTGTAGCAATTATCTAGTGGGGTTGGTAAAATGTCTAGCAAGCTACCAAATTCGGTGGATACGAAACTCCTATCGGCTCCCGTATCGAATAAAATATTTGCATAGCGATTATTTAGAAGGAACGTACCAGTAACTACATTGGAGTCGGGGTTGGTCCTGTTCTCTCCTATGACATAAACCCTGGCGGGTGCTCCGCCTTCTTTCTTACGCTTTGGACAGTTAGGTCTGATGTGTCCAATTTCTCCACAACCAAAGCAATGAATTTCCTTGCGAGCCATGTTTCCATTGCTAGTGAGCTGGCGGTTTCCTTGGTATCCACTTCCACGGGAATTCTGTCTGTTGCCATTGTGGGGCTTGTTGTTAGTACTGAAATTGTTTCTGTTGATCGGGACATGTGCATTGTTCTGCTCGGGTCTTCTACATCCATTAGCGGAGTAGTGATGGAAATTGCACTTGGGGCATCTAGGTTTGTTTCCCACGTACAGCGGTGGTCCTGAGGAAATAGCACTGCAGATTTGACTTAAGCCTTGCCTCTTGGGCTGTTGAGTCTGAGGATGATGACGGTAGTTATCATCGACCTTCCTCTTGTGCTCTGCCTGCCTAGTCATATGATCACGACCACGTTTGTCCACTAGTTCTGTGGCAAACTCGATAGCATTCTCGATGGTAGTAGGTCGAGATGCAAGCACACTGTCATGAACAGAGTCGGGAAGTCCACTGACGTACTTCTCTATCTTATCCGCTGTTATTGGGTACATGCGGGTACACATCAAGGTTAGCTCTTGGAATTTCTGGTTGTAGCTTGTGATATTGAAGTTGATACACTTGAGATTCCACAATTCAATCTCCAGCTTTTTGATCTCGCTACGAGGACAGTATTTCATGGTGAGTTTTTCCTTCAATGCAGTCCATGTCATTCCAAAGGCTCCATCGTGTCCGAGAGTAGCAACTTGTGAGTTCCACCATGTGAGTGCATGTTCCAAAAGAGTACAAGTGGCGAACTTCACTTTTTTCTCTTCGGTGCAGTCACTAATACGAAATACCGTCTCGGTCCTTTCGAACCATTGCATGAGCTCGACTACCCCTTCCTTGCCCTTGAAAAAGCAGGGTTTGCATTTTAGGAAGTCAGGGTAAGTACATCCTCGAGCTTCGCGGTTGCGGTTATTAGAGTTTTCACTGTCTCCATGGGTTCCGCTGGGGCGGTTTTCCCTGGCAGCTAAGGCGTCAGTAATGCCTTGCTCAATCAGTACTCTGAGTTGTGCATCAGATATGGTTGTTGCAGGTGTTTCAGCGGCGTTTGGGCGTGCGCGTCTTGGTGGCATTTTCTATAAGAAAATTCTGAGATTTGTTAGTTGATAAAAGATGGTTATATTAAACTGCATGGGAAATGTCTATGCATAGAATTCACAACAAATTTGATAATCCGTTAAGAGTTCATAATAATATAAATGTAACCAAACAAACGAACGGTAGCATATCATTCCTGTGAATAATAATATAGTACAAGTACAACCGATCTAAGACAGGGTCATAGCAACCTGTCTGAAATAGTGGTACATGTGTTTGTGATACAACCAAAAGATATCCTACCTACTAAGGCTAGGTACTACAAATACATCAGAAAAGGAAATACAATACAAAAGAGATAAATCATGAGAGCTGAGATGCAACTCAGTGCTTGTCATGATGTACAACTAAACATCTACCCTACACTAGTGTGGCTGCCTGCAGGTGCAGATGGTCCAACTGGTGGTGTATGCCTGTCCTGCATACGGATCACAGCACTCCGGGTCTCTCTGGTGTATCTCAGCGCCTCAAGTAGCTGCTGCTGGCGGGTAGTGTCGGCACTGCGTAGCTGCTCAGTCTCTGTAGTAATCCCCTGGTGACGGAGATCTGCTAGGTCCACGAAGGTCCTGAAGGTGTCCTCCTGTGTGTAGATGGCGGCTCGAGTCTCGTAGGAATGACTCTCTAACATAGCTAAACGGCAACGAAGGTAAGCTACCTCGTCCAATAGCCAATGTATGGTCTCTCTGGTGGTATATGACTCCCCGGCCATGGCCCAATAGAGAGAGTCTAGTCTCTCCTGGAGCACGGCGCGACCCTGCTGGTCCGCCTGTAGTAGAGAGTGAATGAGAGTGGTGTCCTGTGCCTGTCGGGCTGTAAGTGCATCGACCTGTGCCTGAAGGGCACTAAGTCTAGCCTGCCCGGCTCCTGAACCCTCTCCGACCTCATAGGTCGAATCGGTGATAGGGTCATGCCTCCTCTTACGAGGTGGCAAGACGCTGGTGGGGTGAGTGCGAGGTACAGAAGGTGGTGGTGGTAGGAAAGGTACGACCTGGTCCGCCTCTCTGGGAGGGGATGCAGGTACTACAAGTAGAGGTGTAGTAGAAGGTGCAATGGGTGGTGAAGGAGTAGGTGAATCTGTGAGCATGATGACCCCGTCCTGTTGGTCATCTCGGGACTCCGTGTCAGATGTAGGTCCAACTAACACTGATGTCGGTGATATGGGTGTGATGGTAGGAACCATAAGCTCCTCGAAAGTAGTAACAACCGTAGGCGTCGTCATGATATCTGAAAGTAATATTTTATAGTTTTGAGCAAGTTTTCAACTTACACAACATAAAATGTTTTCATGATGCATATGGGATGTGGTTTAAAAACTTTTAACCATGAGGTAGAAAGTATAAATATGGATACTTATGTGATTTATTTACCATGAGGAAATAAATCAATGTGAGGCTAGCTCATATAATATGCATGCTCTATAATGCCATATGCCTAACTTATAGGTTCCCCAAAAATCAATTTTTCTTTTCAAACTGATTTTTATGTTCAGTTATAGTCCAGTTTTAAAAATTCCATTTCTTAAAATTTTTAAGTCTTTGATCTGGTTCTCTATAACTATGCGCTCTGATACCATTCTCTGTAACACCCCCAGATTGGTCAAATGCAGCGGAATAATAGTTGGGGTGTTACTTGGGTGGATCGATAGCACATAGCATATAGAGCGATGATCATAAAGTCATTCAAATACATATTACATGAATTAATCGTACACATTGTATCTTGTTCAAAAGAAAACCACATTTATTGAAAAACAGAATTAAATATCCCAGCCCGATGGTCAACATGATGCTTTCCTATAATGCTAGAATCCAATGCATGAACCTGCTTACTTTCCTGAGAAAACATGAAAGTAAAATGTGGGGGTCAACACGAGGTTGGTGAATTCACAGGTTTAATTAAATAAAGTATTAATATGCAAAGCATCACGAAGGTAGCAGGACATCACAGCCCAATACTACAGTAGTTCCTACTGCCCTGTAATAGAAGCTAGACATGATTTTCAGTACGCCCATTGGGTCTATCCTGATGTATGTTTCCCTTAATCCGACAATGACATAAACCTGCTGCTCGGCCTAAGCATCACGTGACAGCTGATCACGACAGGCCGGGTGTTGTCAACACCCGAATAGTACTATCCATACATTTCGCGCTACACTATTAACTATTACAGTCCACGGGAATGGGGTAACAGTAGGCAATAAATTGTTGTTGTCTGTGCATGCTTGCATAAAAATAAAAGTTGGCATGTTTTCTCCCCCAGTTATAAAACAGTAAAGATGGGGCCATGAACTCACCTTAGTGATAATGTGGTAATGAGGATGATGTCACAGTATAGTCACGTACTGGAGAAATTACCTAAGTAATTTGAATGTCTCAGTGAATGTAGAAATAATTATGCATGACAATGGTGCATATGAAAAATGCATGATCACAGTTTATAGTTTGATATGTTGGCTTAATTTATTCTCAATAAATTAAGGATGTGTTGATATATATTGTTTTCAAAGAAATAATATATATTAATGTACGAGTTTATGTTTAAGGAAAAAGGTATAGTAAATTAAATAAATCCACATGTTTTATTTAATTTAAAATGGAGAATAAACTTTATACCTTATTATGATTTTAGGATTTCACAAAAGAGATGGTTAAACGATTTTGTTAATATCGTATAGTTGTAATTCAATATAAATAATCCGTTTATGATAACCCTTTTTAAATGATTAAGTTACACTTTTAAATAATGTATAGTTTAGAAATCGTATAAGTTTCATCCGTTAAAGTTATTTCATCGTTAGTCCTTGTTGGTTATCCCGTTTAATATAAACGCCCCTAGGGCTTGATAAACTTTCGGGAAATGGCAAAATACCCCCCTCCAATCCCACGGCATAAAATAAATGGGATTAGGGTTTGATTAAAGTTTCAAAAATGACACAAATGGTCCTTGTAGTTCATTAATACACACGGTTTGAATCTTGGTATCCTTTGAGTTTCAAAAACATCATAAATGACCCTTGTATTTTTATATAAGTCACGAAAATAATTAATATTTCTCTTGTTTCTCCAAAACTGGCCATAACTTTCGGGTCTTGACACAAATGGCCCAAAAATTACCCTTTTAAAATCAAACGGGCCAAGTGGCCCATTAAGGTCACGGTTAGCGTGTGTTTAGGCTTATTGGGCTTAAATGGCCCAACAAGGGTTACGGTACATTTTGTTTAGGTTTTACCAAAGTTAATAAATTTTACTAAGTAGTAAAAATTAGTAAATAATGTTTCTATTTTAATGTTACATTTTGGGTCCAAGTCCTTCACCAATTTACAAAACCGGCACAAAAGGTAACTCTTTTAAAATCAAACGGGCCAAAGTGGCCCATTAAGGTTTCGGTTTATTTTGTTTAGGTTTTTACCAAGTTAAATAAGTTTTACCGAGTTAAATAAATTATTACCGTATAGTAAAATAGTAATTAAGGTTGAAATTGTAATATTTCCACTTTGGGTCCAATTCTTTCACCATGTTACAAAACCGGCACAAAAGTAATACTTATTTACCTTAATGGGCTACACGGCCCATTTAATATCCGGTTAGGGTAATAAGGTTGGGCTTGGTAAAAACCTTATGGTAACTTAGTAATTATCAAATTTCCACTAATGGGCTTAATATGGGCTTATATATCCGGCTTATATTTCTTATTACCACTAGGCTTATATTTTTATTCCCTAGCTTATATAGTTTCGGCTTATATTAAATTTACACATGGGCTTATATAACTTTTGGCTTATAAATATATTACTTCTAATCTTAGTGTTTTTGGAGGCTTATGGGCTTATTTTAGTGCTTTAAGTATTCGGCTTATTAGTGAGCTTATATTTCCAAGTTAGCTTATATTTTCCCTAAGGTAATATTCGGCTAAAATGATTTAAAGATTAGTTTGACTAGGGTGACATTTATAAGTTCATAACTAGCTTAATACATTCATTAGTACGGGGCTTATATTACTTTTTAAGGCAAGGGTAAATACTAACGCACCCATAGATTCATATATGCTTGTTTTTAAGGATTTAAGACGTAAGGTTCCCCAATCTTATTTATGCCGTGTGTTTATAAGTTACCTAGAGTGTGAGCATGAGCTTTTTACGTGTGCATGCACACTATCCTTATTATGTTTATCATGAAAATGCATGAAACGTGAAAGTGAATAAGGAAAATAGATGAGGAGTTCATGCTTACTTGTTTTGGCAAAATGTAGACGAAGAGAGATGAGAATGGGGCGGCTTATATAACACACGAGTCCTAGGAGTCTTCAATGCTTGATTTGGGTAGTAAATGAGATAGCTTGAGTTTAGTTTAGTCTAGGTGTTTTGTGAGAGTTCATCCGAGTGTTTTTGTGGTGAGGGAGAGTAATGAGTGTCTAGGTGATATTTATTCAAAATGAAGCAAGTGAGGAGTGGTGTGAGAGTGATACACGGCAAGAGGGAAGAAGTAGTAAGGTTTTGCTAGCTTGATTGGTACCATGAAAGTACTAATCTTAAATGTCCCAAAGATGTACAAGGTTTGTAGTGCTTACCGTGGCATGTTGAGGTTTCCAAGGAAAGAGGAAGTGTGTAGGTAATCATGGTTCAAGGTTTGTACAAATTTGGTGTATGGTGTGGGATGGTTACACGGCTCAAGACAAAGGAGCAAGAGGGATGTATCTTAGCTTCCTTAAATATCCTCTAAGTACATTCCTTAAATGCTAGTTTGTACACTTTACCCATTGTTCTAGTATAGCATAAACCATACCGGCGGTTTTGGTTAAGGTTTGGGAGGGAAAAATCAATTTTGAGTATTAAGTGTTTAAATAAAAGTTAAGTTATAAAAGTTGTAAGGTTTAAGTAAAATGTAATGTTAAGTTATAAAGGTTTGAGTGAGTTAAAATGTTTTAGTGAAAGAGGTTTGTTGTTATATATTTATATACGGGTATGAATGGGTTTGGGTTTGTTTTACTTATTAGTCGGGTTAAATAAGTGTCAAATGATTTAAGTTATAGTAATGTGAGTAAGCCCGGGTCTTAAGTGTTTTAATTATGTTTTAGTGCCTTTGGTGAAAGAATGGTCCCTAGGTAGTTATATTAGTACATTTATGTATAAAATATACTTATAGTATGATTTATTAAATGATCATATGTAAAAGTGATAGTTAGGGTTATCTGAAATCATTGACTGTAAAAATATATATATATATTATTTAAATTTACCAATGTTTATATGTTTATAAATAGGTAATCAGTCATAACTGTGATCATGATGTTATTCTTGGAGAAAAATCAGTGATATGTATGCAAGTGATCATATGTTTTCAAAAGACTCAAAGTCTTTCATATTAGGTCATTGTATGATTACTGAAATATAATCATATAAATGTAGTCACACTTTTGTGATAAAAATGCATAGTCACAATATAATTGTGATATGATTGCTGTAATATTAAGATGATGCATGCTTATGAAATGCATGGGATTGTTCAAATGATTCATGCAAAGAAAAGTGGTATAAAATATTTAGATATCATGAAGTGACGTACATAATGTTCACAAGTCAAAACCTGAAATTCTCAGGTTTTACACTTCTGACTAAGATGACCCATTACATTCTTGAGTATCTTGATTATCGCCATCTTGTGCTCTTGTGACTTCTGAATCGACATGTTCATACTTTGTTGATTTCAAAAAGCTAACAATCTCCCATACATATATGGTTGCAGTTAGACCTTGAGGTATCCATTGATTATCAGAGTAGAAAAGTCTTTAACTTTTAGTATGAACATGTGAAGATGACTTCGGTTAGTACACTACTACGCCACCTTCTTGATATGCTGAGACATATATAGACACGGACAAAATGGCTTTGAACATTTCATCCTAATTCGGTAGCATTTTACCTCCGGTTGGTGAAGACCGTTAGACGGTATTAGATACCGTACCTGTGATCGGGTAGATTCAGTTAAAAACCTCCTTGACAGGGTTTCCTGGCTGTACTAGCCAAATCTCTTTACTCGACCGTCTCAAAGCAGACTGCGAACGTAAAGATTGAATCATAAGGATAAGTTATCCGTCTGATTAGAGTTGTCAATTCAGATTCCTGGAACAAGTTTGATTCAAATAAGAATCGCACCATTGTTGATTTCCAGTTTGTCACAAGATTGATTCATAAAGAATCTTGCGAGTCACCTATCGCAGTGTTGTTTGAGGTTGACACTGGAAGGATTTCCATTCGTCACTGTGAGCACTAAAGAGTGTCACTCTGAATGTTCTCGCAAGATCACACGGATTTTGTGAAGAAACCAGGAATCAAGTTTGAATCAATTACGAATCCAAAATCAAATTGTATTCCAGTTATCACAAGTTTGATTCATGTAGAATCACACAAGTTACCTACCATGAGCTTGTTTAATGTTGACTCAAGCGGGATTTCCATCTTCATCGTAAATCGTTTCACTCAGATGTTATGGCAATATCACAAGGATAATGCGTAGGACTCGATTGTATCCTAATGAGATGATAGATTGATCTCTTTTGGCTCTAGACTCGATAAGTGCATTTTAGTAATCGAAGGCTGGAGCAGACTGCCACCTTTTCAATATCAACTATCTAGGAGTGAGAAAGTCAATAGCTAACGTGTTGATCTCCGTGACAATGAGACAAGTTTCTTTTGAGAGAAACCCGAATGGCTGGGGAAGGGTTGTGCATTGCATCACTTGGTCCATGATACTTGTCTTCAATAGATGTGTTAACCCGGATTCTGCCTAAGTTGCATAGAATATTCAACTCCTTCGATGCTTACCAATACATCATCACTAGCACCTTGTTGTGATTGTTCTAGTGCTATCTTAAGTAATTAGTATGTATTCAGCTTCATTCAACTACATCTTTCCTAAGGACAACTATTTCTAGCTATGGAATGTCCTTGGGTAGATCCCTCCATTTTTGGTTGGATCATAGGACTTAGTTTCCTATCCTAAACCACCTTTTAACTCCATCGTTCCTTCGTGGATAGTAGGTTGTTTTGGTATAGATCGTAACCATAAAACCACTAAAAAACCAATCAAAGTGTTTGATAAAAACCTTTTGACACTTTGAAAGTTTTACATTTCTAGAAATTTCCCCCTACACACATGCATCAATATCCGAAATAGTTTAGCATGTGGAGGAAAGAGTTGCACTTGAATCTTTAAGATCACATGTTTTGATATATTACATTTTAATCACATTTTCTCCCTATCTCTAATATAAAAATTAATATTAGAGATACCAAATGATTAAAATATGACAATTTCATAAAATCGTTGGGAGAGAAACATGTGTACACGCATGAATCATGGAACTTTTTGTCGGGTTGCTCCCCCTCAACAATATATGTGTGTCATGAAACAAAATTTGACAATATTTTAGAAAAACGACACCACAAAATATGTTGAGGTACGAAGTTGAGATGCCTTATCTGATATAGTATATTATATATGACAGTTTTAAACCATTTTTGGAATGTGTTGGATACATAAAATATGACAACATCTGAGATGTACCCAACAACGTTAAAGGATTTGATATTAAAACGCCCTCCTTAAAAATTGATCCAAATAACATATGAAATTTTTTAGATATAAAACCACATTATGAGGCGGGGAGTACTGAACACACAATTTTAAAAGATTTAAAAAAAACCTTTTGAGAAATTCTTGAAAAATTGTGTTCAACGGTTTTAAAATAGTTGTATCCATTTTACATGAGCTCAATTGTTTTGTGACTAGCTCATGATCGAGAAATATTAATTTCTCGTTGTTAAGGATAAGCTATCGTCCATGATAAACTTTCCTTAAAGTAAAGTCCGAGTTCTAAGCTGACATTTACTTAGAAGTCGTTTTTCATGATCTTAAAAACGTAGAATATTTTTATGAGAAGCTCATGACCGAGAAATATTAATTTCACGTTGTAAAGGATAAGTTATCATATGTGATAAACTTTCCTTATTTTGAGGTCCGGGTCCTAAGCTGAAATATACTTAGAAGTCATCATGAGAGAGTATCAAGCAGATTTATTCGCTAGTGCCTCCAGATCTGTTGGAGTCAAATACTTCATACTGAGACGGCCTATGAGATACTCAAACCTATCTTGCGATATAGATTTTGTAAACAAGTATGCTATCTGGTACTTAGTTGTGATGAAGTATTATTCCACAATATCGCGTTCCACTTGTTCCTTGATGAAGTGATATTTGACGTCGATGTGCTTGGTGCGAGAGTGCTGAACCAGATTGCAAGAGATGGCTATGTTCGACTTTGAGTCACAATACATAGGTATTTTATCAAAGTGGAAGCCATAATCCGTGAGTTGAGTTCTCATCCAAAGGACTTGAGCGCAACACGCTGATAGAGCCACATATTCTGTTTTGGCTGATGAAAGTGAAGTGCAATCCTGCTTCTTTGACGACCATCTCACAAGCTTGTCATCCCTTAGAAATTGTATGCCGCCAGAAGTGATTTTTCAAGTATCATGGCAACCTGCGTGATCGGAATCTGAAAAAGCTGTTAGATTAAAACCGGTTTCCTTCGGATACCAGAGTCCCATGTGAATTGTATTCTTAAGGTACCGAAAGATCCATTTAACCTCCTTGAGGTGCTTTTCAGTAGATCTAGCTTGATATCGAGCACAATAGCATGTGGCATGATGAATATCAGGCATGCTGGCTGTAAGGTACATGAGAGACCCGATCATACTACGATATTGTATTTGATCTATGGGTGGTGAATACAAGTCAACATCTAGGGATGAGGTTGACAGTGGTGTACAAACGCGAGCACATGAGGTCATACCATGCTTTTGAAGTATCTCTTGAGCATACTTAGCTTGGTTAATAAAGATACCATGTGGGGATTGATGAATCTGGAGGCCTAAAATGAATTTTAGCTCCCCCATCATTGACATTTCAAATTTTTTGTGCATTAATTTTTTAAAATGTTTTGAAAGTTTTGGGATCGTAGAACCAAAAATAATGTCATCAACATAAACCTACACAAGCAATGTGTCATCCTCATATTTATTAATAAAGATAGTAGGATCAATGGAACCTTTGGAGAATCCTTTGGATACTAAGAAGTTTGATAGTTCATTGTACCACGCTCTTGGAGCTTGTTTGAGTCCATATACAGCCTTCTTGGGACGGTAAACTTTGTTAGGATGACGAGGATCAACGAATCCTTCCGACTGATTCATATATACTTCTTCCTTCAAATGACCATTGAGAAAAGAAGTTTTAACGTCCATCTGATAAACTGTGAAGCCCTTATGTGCAACATAAGCAAGGAATATCCTGACTGCTTCCAAACGAGCGACTAGAGGAAATGATTCATCGAAATATATTCCTTCTTGTTGACGATATCACTTAACCAAAAGACGAGATTTATTTTTGATGATGGTTTGTTCTTCATCCAATTTGTTTTTCAAGATACATTTGAAATCGAGCATCGATGTTCCATAGGGTCTGTCAACAAGTTCCCAAACCTTGAGGCATTCAAATTGAGGAATTTCGTTTTGCATTGATTCGAACCACACATTATCAGTCATGGCTTGCTTGATGTTCGTAGGTACAGTTGAACTCACGAGTGCATACATACACACATCGCCATCGGTTTCGAGTTGTCCGTGTGTTCGAACCGGTTGTGAAGGATTTCCAATGACTTGTACCAATGGATGATCACGTGTCCAATGGTGAGTGGATGGATATCTTTGATAGAATGTATGTATGTTTGACGGATCAACATGTTGAGTAGAAGACTCTCCGACTCCGCGTACGGGTGTACCGAATGGGTTGATAAAGTCGTCTTCTCCAAACTGTGCATCGACTGCTTTGTAGAAACTAGAAGGTGGGGGGGGTTGAATAGTTTCTTAAAATTTATTTGTTAAAAGGTGGTTTTTAAAAATCTTTTTCAAAAACTTAGGCTTGAGTATTTATGTGAAACCTTCTTATACACAATATGAACAAGGTATAGTGCAACTAAACTAATAATCACAAGTATAAAGAATAATGAATGTAAAGAGATAAGGGGAGGAAAGATCAAACCAAACACCAAGGATTTATAGTGGTTCGGCAACGAAGCTCACTCCTCGTTCCTACTCCACTCCTCGAGTACTCTTTGCTCGAGAGTTTACTAATCAACAAGCTCTTTAAGGTGGAGAAACCGTACACAACGTTGCTTATCCAATTTCCGACTCTAAGATAAAAGTCGAGCCCTAATCTTAGCTAGGACCAATCTACACCAATATACTTTTGTTAGACCAAAGATTATATGGGTCGACCCATTGTATACATGGGCCGTACCTGTTAGGTTATGATTAGTTACTTTGTTATCAAGTAATTGTATTAGTATATATACATAGACTATGTATAATTATAATTACAACAATAAAAATCCTTTGAGGTTTTATATGGTATTAGAGCCAAAACCCTAACCATTTTTTTCGGGCACAATTCCGGTCAACCTCCACAACAGTTCACCGGAAAATCAAAATCCGGCCACGTTTTTTGCTTTTTCCGGCCAACTGACATCGTTTCATGAAAAACCAAACACACCACTGTGATCCTACTATCATTCTGAACAAAACCCAACAATCAATTTTGGCGGTTAGCCTCAAAAATAGTTCGCCGGAAAATCAAGATTCGGCCACGTTTTTGCTTTTTCCGGCCAAACGACATTGATTCACGAAAAATTAAAACTACCAGTTTGATCCTTTTATAATTCCAAACGAAACCCACCAATTAATTTTGGTTTTTCCGGTCAGTCGTCGTTGCCGCTGCCACCGCTGCTGCCGTCGCTTTCAAGGAATATGGCTATGCTTCCAACTTTCACTACAGCCGATAAAACGGCTCACAACTCTCGTAAATTCGTTTTTACCCTTTCACCCACAAATTATGGTTATTGGAAAAATATGATTGAACCATTCCTCATTACAAAAAATTTGATGGGTTATGTGGATAATTCAATACCATGTCCACCAAGAACCTTACCTGTTACCACCGAAGGTGGCACTGTCCCAAAGGAAAATCCGAATTATCCAATATGGTCCTCAGACGATGCCCACGTTCGTATGCTAATTATCTCCACATTCTCGGAATCTTCTTTTCGCCATGTTCAAGGTACAACTTCCTGAGATCTATGGTTGTCTCTTGAAAAGGCGTATGCACCACATTCCATATCCAGGGAATACACTCTCAAGACACAACTTCTAAGAATAGAGGTGCACAGTGATGAAACTCCTGATGCTTATCTAAATCGTGAGCATTATTATGCTGATGCACTCGCCGCCATTGGTGAACCTATAAAACATAAAGATCTGGTGATGCTTGTTCTCTCGGGTCTCCGTGAAGAATACAACGGCCTAAAAGCCACAATCACTGCCCGTCAAAGTCCAACTGCATTTAGTGAGCTTCATGCACTTCTTAGTGATCATGATTACATGCTTGGAAAAATACGTGCTGCTCCATCTATTACTCCATCTTTTGCAGCAAACTACGCAGCAGGCTTACCAAGCATGAAAGAACCACGTCAAGCTCAACTATCAGAGTTGGCTTCTCAATTGAGTGCTCTTGGACTCTAACTGTCACCAATTCAACCATATGGTCCACAATCCTTTTATGGTTCTCGTTCATCAAACAACAACAACAACAGGAACAACAACAACAACAACCGTGGAAATCGAAACAACTCTCGTGGTAACAACAACAACCGAGATCACGGTAATGGTCGTCAATTTGACTGGGCATCCACTCAAAACACAGTGTATGACAATTGCAATAGATGTGGTATTGGGCACATTCCATCACAATGCCCAAATCGTGACCCTTCTACTATTCGCAATCGACCATCGGCTAACTTTGCAAATACACGTGGTCAATCCTCTATTGCGTTTGCAAATTGGCATTCAGACACCGGAGCAAACAGTCATGTGACACCTGATTTGGAAGCAATGGACAATTCACATGCATATTATGGTGATGACGCACTTCATGTTGGCAACGGTAAGGGTCTTCCTATTCTTCGTATTGGTTCATCTAAAGTTTACTCACCACAAAAAAAAATTTCTCTCAAAAACATTCTTCATGTACCAGAAGTCTCCCATAACCTCCTTTTTGTTCAAAAATTTTGTCATGATAATGATGTCTTTTTTGAATTTCACTCTTCTTATTTTGTTGTAAAGGATGAGTCTACACACACCACTCTTCTCACAGCCCCCTGTAAACACGGTCTCTACACCATCACTCTTCCTCAACTCAAGTCAATCCTGAAAGTATCTTTTTCGGCTGTAAGAGCTTCCCCAACCATTTGGCATAGGCGGCTCGGACACCCTCATCAATTTCTTTTGCGTTCTATGCTTTCTATTTTTTCTCTTCCTGTTACGAATAATAGTTTATCAAGTCTATGTACTTCTTGTCCATTGGGAAAATCTTCAAAACTTCCTTTATTTGTTTCTAATTTTTGAAGTAATAATATTTTAGATTGTGATGTTTGGGGTCCCGCACCTTTGTTGTCTTTTGAAGGTCATAGATATTTTATGTTGTGTGTTGATCATCATTCTCGATACATGTGGATATATCATTTAGCTCAAAAATCTGATGTGTATTCAACTTTTAAATCATTTGTGCAAATGGTTAAACATCAATTCACCACAAAATTAAAGAGTGTTCAAACTTATTGGGGTGGTGAGTTTTGCAATTTGGCTTCATTTTTCTCTTCGCTAGGGATTATTCACCGGCTATCTTGTCCTCATACTAGTGAGCCAAACGGCTTTGTTGAACGTCGCAATCGCCACGTTGTCGAGACCGGTCTTACTCTTCTTGCTCAATCATGTGTCCCTCAACGTTTTTGGCATTATGCTTTTAATACTGTTGTTTACCTAATCAATCGCAGGACCTCTCGCACATCAACAAACAGGTCACCTTTTGAACATGTATTCAAACGGTCTCCCGACTACACTTTTCTTCGTATCTTTGGGTGCTTATGTTTTCCCCATCCTCGTCCATACAATCGTCACAAAATGGATTTTCGTTCAACTCCCTGTGTGTTTCTTGGCTACAGCCCCTCCCATCATGGATATCGTTGTCTTGATATTTCGATCGAGCGTCTTTATATTGCTCGACATGTTTGTTTTAATGAAGCACAATTCCCCTTCGATATCCCCAAAACCACTCCCATACCCCGTTCAAAAACATCTCCCTATTACTCCTCAGAATCATCTTATGTAATTCCTACTACTGACCATCCAAGTCCTTCTTCACCACACTCACCAATCTTCTCCCCATCCTCTGTTTCACCATCGTTGAGTCCAACTTCTCAAACTTCTCCCGAGTCTTCGATACCACCACCACCACCACCACCACCCTCTTATCCCACCTCCTCTTATCCCTCAACAATGTCCCGCAAATCTTCGTCCAAATCCCAAACAACGGGTTCCCTATAATGCTTCTGTAAATCATGCTACCATCCTCCCCACTATCATCATTGAACCAACCTCGTTTGCAGTTGCCAACAAATCTTCCGAGTGGCGTCAAGCTATGAAAGAAGAGTATGATGCTCTCGTCAAAATGGAACGTAGTCTTTAGTACCTCGTGCTTCTAACACCAATGTTGTTGATGGTAAGTGGGTATAAAGGTTAAAACGGGACAAGAATGGTGCTATCACTCGTTACAAAGCAAGATTTGTTGCCAAAGGTTTTCTGCAACAACCAGGTATTGATTTTCATGAGACATTTATCCCGGTTGTCAAGTCAACCACTATCCGAGCTGTTTTATCACTTGTAGTTACTAACAATTTCCATTACGCCAATTAGATGTTTAGAATACATTTCTTCATGGACATCTTCAGGAGCGGGTTTATATGAAACAACCTCCGGCCTTTATTGATCCACAGCGCCCAAATCATGTATGTTTGCTTCATAAGTCTCTTTATGGCTTAAAGCAAGCCCCACGCACTTGGTTTGAGCGTCTTTCCAAGGCTCTCTATGATCTCGTTTTCAAGGGCTCCAAAACAGATCCATCTTTGTTTATGTATGCGAGTGGACACACACTTTTGTACATTCTGGTATATGTAGATGATATCATCGTTACAGGTAATAACAAAGGTACTCTCGACAATATTGTTTGTCAACTTGGATCAGCTT